>VMDO01005246.1:9750-30394 GCA_007922755.1 Pedetes capensis
AAGCAGGGTCGGGCCTGGTTAGTACCTGGATGGGAGACCACCTGGGAACACCAGAAGCTGTAGGCTTGGGAGAAGGACCTGGCAACCCCCTCCCAAAAATCAATCTGCCATTGAAAACCCTATGAACAGCAGAGAAGCACTGACAATAGTGTTTCCCCTGTTGTACAGAGGGTTGCTATGAGTCGGATACCGACTCGACAGCACCTAACAACAACAACAACAACAACAACCCTTAACCTGTGAAGATTAGCCTAACTCCAGGAGGCTAGAGCAAAACTTCTTGCAGAACCTGTGCCCTAAACTACCACATGGAAAGCTGTGAGTCTTCCTGCATTGAACTGTAATGTGAATAAAAACACACACATTAAAAAATTAAGCTAGTGAGTTTGGGGGATTTATATGTTATAGTAGGCCTGTAGCCATACCATTGTGGCATCTGATCCAATCAGATCTTGGGAGATAAGCCGGGTTGGGCCTGGTTAGTACTTGGATGGGAGAACGCCTAGGAACACCAGATACTGTGGGCTTGGGAGAAGGACACAGCAACCAACTCCCCCAAAAAAATCAGCCCTTGAAAACCCTGTGAATAGCAGAGAAACAGTAATAATAGTGTTTCACCTGTTGTATATAGGGTCACTATGAGTCAGATACCAACTTAACAGCACCTAACAACAACAACAACAACACATGTTATAGCAACTATAATTATCCTTACTATGCTATGGCTAGCTCCATTTCCTTTCAATGTCTCTCAAAACTCCTCTCCTAGTAAGACTTTCTCCATTTGCTCTATCTAAAATTTTAGTCCTCCCACCTAACATTGCATATCTCTCTTCATTTTTTATTATTCCTCTTAGTACTTGTTACCATAAAAGCACATATGTTTTATGTATTTATTTCCTTTATTTTCTGCCTCTTCTAATAGAATATATGCTCCAAGAGGCTCCAATTTATGTCTATTGTTCATAGCCATACTTGCTGCTTTCAGATCAGTACTGGCATGTAGTAAATGTTATTAGTTAAATGTATGAATTGATATCAGGATGGATTAGGTGAAAAACAGCACACAATGGGAAGAACTAATAAAATTTGATAAATTATATGGTCTAAAGGAGAGAAGATAAAAACTGTAAGTGGAGTAGTGAAAGTAGCATTGAAAGGAAATAGTAGATGCCCTACTGATGCAAAGATAGAAACCACAGGGTTTAGAACCTATTTGGGAGCAAGGTGATGAGGAAGATGTTAATAAAATCTTCATTTTCAGCAACGATGGTGACTAGGGAAATTAGAAAGCAGTCAGCAGAATTAAAGGGGTGAGGAAATAAGTCCAGATTAGAAGAGATAATAATCTCAATTTTGGAGATGTCATTTAAACACCTTCCAACATCACACACTCCAACCATATAGTCAAATATGCTGCAGTGCTAAGGATAAAACACAGGTATTAGAGGGAAGAGTATTGTAGGAGAAATTTCTGAAGTAAACAAGAATATCACAGGTTTATTCCAATGAGATATGTTATTAGCTCTGTATAATAAAAAATTATTAAACCCAACAGTTTTAACTCAGATTTATTTCTCTATTTAGTTTATGTCTTTTACAGACCTATAAGTGAACACTTGGGATTAAAACATTACTGAAATTATTACATTAGAAAATCTTTGCAATAGAAATTCATTATAGACCAGCAGAGATATTTACTACCTTCAGCATCTTCAAAACTCTTGAGAGTTGAATGGATCTTATCTTTATGGCTGAAAATAAACCTGAAGTACTTCATTATTGTTTCTTAATAACAAAGCCCTTTTGCAAACAAGCAGGTCATGAGCAGAACTTAAGATGAGTAATCACATCCGAACAGTTTAGATGATCAATCATTTTATACATGCATAAAATATTAAACATAATGAACATGTTAGGGGGCTATTGATCTATTCCAGTCCAAGTCACAACAAAACACGAATGGTTTCTTAGTGATTGAGAGCATTTATTAGACCCTGGGGCTTATCCATATGAATAAGTAGAAGGCCTTCAATGTATGACTTCCAGTAGCAGTCAGGCAGCTCAACTCCTAACTCACCCAAGACCTCAGCAAGCTCTTGTTATTGAATTAATATGAAAAAGCTATTCTATAATAAGCCATATATTTACAGCTGTCCCTACTTGCAGTGCCTGCAGCCATAGGCCTGTGGCATCCAATCCTGTCAGATGTTGGAAGCTAAGCAGTGTCGGGCCTGGTTAGTGCCTGGATGGGAGACCGCCTGGGAACACCAGAAGCTGTAGGCTTTGGAGAAGGACCTGGCAACCGCCTCCCAAAAATCAATCTGCCATTGAAAACCCTATGAACAGCAGAGAAGCACTGACAATAGTGTTTCCCCTGTTGTACAGAGGGTCACTATGAGTCAGATACTGACTCGACGGCACCTAACAACAACTACTTGCAGTATCAATTTTTATTCTATCCACAGTATCAACAGTCATGGGCAAACTATCTGATGAGCTTCCATTCCAGAAATCAGTCAGCACTGTTCAACTTCTTTCCTCAATTTTCTTGCATTCCTCTTTTCACCCTAATTTCTCCCTTCATCTACCTTGCTCCCTACTTCCATGTTCCTAGGGCCATGTTGTTCATTGTATTCATCATGCTCTCCTCTTGTACTCCATGTGGGATACCTGTCCTTTCTCACCCAGAGAACTCATCTATCCTGTAAGAAGGTTTCTCCAAGTGCATACAGAATAATCTGAAACATTTGAATTAAAATAGCTTAAGTAAAGTGCCAGTTTTACCCAAGAATGTTCATTTTTAACAGTCTCTTATAGAAGATATTTTCTTGGCCTGTGTTGACTGGACTATCCTGATTCTGTGTTGCAGCAAAAATACAAGTACTCATGCCCACATGCTGGTCTCAAATACCTACCCATAGTCTGACTGCATACATAGGATGCCTACTTATTGCTACTTACAAATTGTTTGGCTTGACAATGACAGATTCTGCAGCTTTAAGATTAAGTATCACAGAGTACAGGATTGTCTCACAACTGTGTGACTCTCTCTGGACCCAGTGGTCTACTTCATCCACATGGGCCGATAACTATTACCACTAACTCTATGTGCTTTATAAGTAGCTTAAAAGAAGTACCAGGTAGTTGCCCCACTCACTTGGGTTCTTAATTTGAAGTTTTTCATTTTTATTCTTTAATGCTGATTACACACTTAAAAAAGACAATAACTTCATCGAGGACCTTGTTATCATTTTTGTCAATACTCAGATGAAATTGGTCTGGTACATCAAACCCTGGTGTTTTTTATATCCACAAACATTTAAGAACGTTTTAAGGTATGAGGAGATTGCTGTAGCAATGGATCTCAATTTATTTGTACCTCCTTGTAAGATAGTCTTTTGCCATTATGACTTTGCCATTCCTCATATCAATGTTGTTGTTGTTGTTGTTAGGCACCATCGAGTTGAGTCCAACTCATAGTGACCTATGTATAGCAGATCGAAACACTTCCTGATTCTGTGCCAGACACACAATCTTATTTATGTTTAAGCCCATTGTTGCAGACACTGTGTCAATCCATCTGGTGGGGTTTTTTCCTTTTTTCACTGGCCTGCCACTCTCCCAAACATGATGTCTTTCTCCAGGGATCAGTCCCTCCTGACTGCATGTCCAAAATATGTAAGATGCAGTCTAGTCATCCTTGCTTCCAAAGAGCACTCTGGTTGTACTTCCTCTAGGACAGATCTGTTGGTTATTTTGGCAGTCTGTGGTGTATTCAAGGGGCTGGGATTTAGCTCAGTTGGTAGAGCACTGCGCTGCAGTCTCTGAGGTCCTGAGTTCAATTCCCAGCACTGCAAAATGGGAGAAGGATGTGGAAACCCACTCCCAAGGCAATCCCAAAACAGTCAGCCATTGAAAGCCCTATGAGGGTCGCTATGCATTGGATACCAACTTGACAGCACCTAACAACAACAACAACAACAACAACAACAATATGGTGTATTCAGTAGGGGTCTCCAGCACCATAATTCAAAAGCAATAATTTTTTTCCTGTCTCCTTTGTTCAATGTCCAGCTTTCATAACCATATAATGTGACAGAAAATACCATGGCATGAGTCAGGCACACCTTTGTCTTCAGTATGATATCTTTACTTTTCAATACTCTAAACAGATCTTTTGCCACAGCTTTTCAGAAAGCAATGTGTCTTTTGATTTCTTGACTGCTGCTTCCTTGGGTGTTGATTATAGAGCCAAGCAAAGCAAAATCATTCTTTTCTCCATTTATTGTGAAGTTGCATACTGACCCAATCATAAGGATTTTTGTTTTGTTGATGTTCAGTTGCAATCCATAGTGGAGGCTATGATCTTTGATCTTGATCAGTAAATGTTTTGAATCCTCTTCACTTTCAGCAAGCAGAATTGTGTCACCTTCACAATGCAGGTTGTTAATGAGTCTTCCTCCAATCTTGATACTGTGTTCTTCCTCATAAAGTCTAGCTTCTCAGATTATTTGTTCAGCATAGAAATTGAAGAGATATAGTGAAAGGGTACAGCCCTGATTCACATCTTTCTCAACTTTAAATCAGCAGTGTTTCCTTGTTCTATTCAAATAATTTCCTCCTAGTTCATGTACAGATTCCTCATGAGTACAATTAGGTGCACTGGTATTCCCATTTTTTGAAGTGTTATCTATAATTTGTTATGATCCACACAGTCAAATGCCTTTGCGTAGTCAATAAAACATAGATAGACATCTTTTTGATATACCCTGCTTTCAACTAATATTCACCTGAAATCAGTAATGATGTCCATGGTTCCCTGCCCTTTTTTGAAACTGGCTTGATTTTCTGGCAATTCCCTGTCCATATATTGCTGCAGTCGCTTTTGAATGATCTCTCACACATCTGTCAGTTTGCTGTACTGTAGGGGCTTGTGTGTTGTGATGAGGCTGAAAGCTATGCCACCATTATCTCAGATACCAGCAGGGTCACCCATGGTGGGCAAGTTTCAGCTGTGCTTCCAGACTAAGATGGACTAGGGAGTAGGCACTGGCAGTCCACACCCAAAACAACTAACCATTGAAAACTCTATGAATAGCAAAGAAACACCATCAGATATAGTGCCAGAAAATGAGCCCCTCAGATTGGAAGGCACTCAAAAGACTACTGGGGAAGAGTTGCCTCCTCAAAGTAGAGTCTACCTTGATGACGGAAATGGAGTAAAGCCCCAGGGACCTCCACCTGTTGATGTGGCATAACTCAAAATGAGGAGAAACAACTGTAAATATCCATTAATTATTGAATCATGGAATGTATGTAGTATGAATCTAGGGAAATTAGAAATTGTTAAAAGAGAAATGAAGTGCATAAGCATTGACATTCTAGACATCAGTGAGCTAAAATGGACTGGCATGGGCCATTTTGAGTCAGATAATCATATGGTCTACTATGCTGAGAATGACAACCTAAAGAGAAATGGGGTTGCATTCAACATCAAAAAAGACATCTGAAGATCTGTCCTGAAATACAATGCTGTCAGTAATAGAATCATATCCATATGCCAAGGAAGGCCAGTTAATATGACTATTATTCAAATTTATGCACCCACCACTAAGGCCACAAATGAAGAGAGGGAAGATTTCTACCAGTTTCTGCAATCTGCAATAGACCAAACATGCAATCAGGATGTACTGATAATTACTGGTGACTGGAATGCAAAGGTTGGAAACAAAGAAGAAGGCTCAGTAGTTGGAAAATATGGCCTCAGTAAAAGAAACAATGCTGGAGATTGCATGATAGAATTTTGTCAGATCAATGACCTTTTCATTGCAACTACATTTTTTCACCAACATAAATGGTGACTATACACATGGACTTCACCAGAGGGAACATGCAGGAACCAAACTGACAACATATGTGGAAAAGGATGATGGAAAAGCTCTATATCAAATGTCAGAAAAAGTCCAGGTGCTGATTGTGGATCAGACCATCAACTTCTCATATGCAAGTTCAAACTGAAGCTGAAGAAAATTGGAACAAGTGTATGAGAGCCAAGGTATGATGTTGAGTATACCCCACCTGAGTTCAGAGACCACCTCAAGAACAAGTTTGATGCATTAGACACTAATGATAGGAGACCAGACAACTTGTGGCATGACATAAAAGATACCATTCATGAAGAAAGCAAAAGGTTATTAGAAAGAGAGGAAAAAAAGAAAAGACCACATTACATGTCAAAAGAGAAAATCTCACACCAATAGTAGAATCTATTTCTACATTTCTTGACTGTGGTCTTGGCTATGTGAATTGCTCTGGACAATGGATAAATAGCAAATATGACATAAATAGAGGCTTGATAAAGGATTATGTCTTGGAATATGCCCTCTCTTGCTGTTGGAACCCCTATCTTTAAGTTAATAAGCCCATGCTAGACTGCTGGATAGAAAGATGCCTCTTGAGACAGAATCTAGCCATTCCAGCTTTTTTATCCCCCCTGAGCAGCCAAACTGAGACCCTCAAAATAAGAATGAAGTTATTTTCAACCATCCATTCCCAGATGATTTGGCCCAGGCTAGAAGATCCATTCCCAAAGCAATCCTGAAAACAATCAGCCATTGAAAACCATATGAGAATCATGAGTTCAACCCAACTCAGTGGCACCTAACAACAACACCAGAAGAACCACACAGTTAATGTACAGATATGTAACATATACTATTTGTTATTTTAAGTCAAGGTGTTTGGGGGTAGTTTGTTGCACAGTAAAATCAAACTGACTCAAAGAACTGTGTGGTTCTTCTGGTGTTGTTGTTAGGTGCCATTGAGTTGGGTTGAACTCATGATTCTCATATGGTTTTCAATGGCTGATTTAGTTCAGAAGACTTTTCTTTCCACCTGCCTCCATTGCAGAGCACACCCACTCTGTCTTTTTTGTCCTTATAAAGTATGATAATCACAATATAACTGAAATAAATCACTTCTGTGTATGAAGTTTATGATACTACACTAATCCCTATTGAATTTGCAGGGATAATAATGGCATCCTCGTTTTATGAACATAAGAACTGAGGCTTAGAAGACTATATAAATTGTTCAGGGTCATATAGGCAATAATAATAGTGGATGCAATATTTGAATCCAGGACATTTATTAGTCACTAGGATTAATGTAGAGTCAAACTCATGTATTTAGTTATCAGACTGCATAAAATGGAGCTACAATAATGGAAGGTGAATATAAGTTTGCCTTCACTACCAATTCTGGGTACCTTAAAATTCAAGACAATTCTTCATTTTTCTTTTGAAACATATACTTGGCATAATGCCTGGCATAACAAAGGTGTTTAATAAAAACTTCTTAAACTAAATTAATCTTTAACATACTTAACCTCCATATCTCTGTTTCTGGTTTGTCTTTGTTCACCTCTTTACCTTATTGTCTCAACAAAACAAAACAAAACAAAACCATAGGATGGAAATGGCTTTTTGTAGTCCTAAGTATTACAAATGATAGAATTCTTTAAATTGACTTTCACAAATCCATGCCACTTTGAGGTTTTTGACCTTGACTTTGTGCCCTCCTTAAACAGCTACATTGTTGGAAGACCAGATATTTCTGTGGTTCTAATTTAGATATATAAACTTTGATCTCTATTAAAGAAAACTCTGTCAAGAACAAGTTACAGGGAGGAACTACAACTATGCATCACTTACTTTATATAAGAATAGGATTTACTAAAATTTTAATCCTGGTCCAGTTTTCCTAGGTCAACATCAAATAGGTCTATCACTTTGAAATCATCTATATTTTGTTGTTGTTCCATTTATGTGAGGACTGTGCATTATGCCTGACTTAAGTATTCTATAGTACATTCCAGACTAAATTTTTTTCTGTACATGTACACTACTGACAAGTGTTATGTAGTGAATTCTCACAGTCTCTGTGTGTATGTGTGTGTGCACGTACACGTGTTGTGTTTGTAGGAAAAGAAACAAATAGCATCACTCATATAAGAGATGAAGAAACAAGGGCTAAGAAGAGCCACTTCTGATGGAACTCTTCCTAATGGAACACCAACAGCAAAACAGGGCAAAAGTTACGACTCTCTCCCATGAATTGTCTTTTTATTTCTTTTTTTTTTCTTCTTCTTCTTTTTTTAACCAAGCCGTCTGGCCCTGATTTAACATTGTTAAGACCTAACTTTTTTCCCAAGGATTTGGAGTTCTCAAAAAATGGATCTTGCTCCAAGGCAGTTTTCCCTTCATTTCAGGAAAAATTTAAATAAATATAGCACTTTTTATTCAAGTAAGCTTAAATCATTGAAAAAAAAAAAAGCATACTTGGTTCCCAAAAGTGTTTAAGAATTTTAATCTGTCTTCTGTCCCATTCCTGAGAATTACTTTTCAATTGGTTTAGATTTAGCCAAACCTAAAATAGGTTTTTGCCAAGAGTCTTCCCCCCAACCCTTAATTTTTAAACCCATGTGTATTTTAAGGGAAATTTAATACATATGCTTCTAATTCATGTGCACTTAACTCATCAGAATGTTGTTTTGTAAGACCTGTTTGAAGTTTAAGAAGTCTTTTTGGAGCCTTCCTTTAATAAGCCTTTTCAAGCCTGCTTCTTAGAAGCAGGAAGTCACATTTTGCCAGAAGTAAATGAATTTCAACCCCCAAAGGTTCACATTTAGTCCAAAACTGATGGCCAAGACACTTTTTGAGCAACTTGCAGGAATAAGTTCTTTTTCTGTTAGGATAAAATCTTTTTTCTTTAAGCCTCCAACTCAGAAAACTTAGGCTTGCCTTTATCATCTTATTTGAATATCCAAAAGTTGTCAGTGATATTTGTGAAAGAACATAACTTTAAAATAAATGTAACCCTAGATGCATCTTAAAATTCCTAAAGAGTTGCTAATATATTTTGCTTATAAGATAGTTTTCTCAAAACAAGCAAACAAACAAACAAAAAAACCATAAAAGTGATAGATATTGAGCCAGGAATGAATAATGTGAAGGGTGGAGTGTGATATGGAGAGATATCATTTACATAGTAACAGATGACAACAGCTCAGTGCGTATAAATACAGCATAAGAAGGGCTTTGATGAGTTTTTATCACAGGCCCATGTGTCAAAGAATCTGACATATATGAAATATGAGGATGAAAGCACAAAGGGGCTCAAGATAAGATGCTGAACAAAATGTCATTAATGAATTATGAAGACAAGAAAGACAGAGAAATATCAGCATTTTCAAAAAATTACTTGTTGGACTACAAGAATATCCTATCAGATTTATTTTTCTCTTGCTGGCCACAGCTGTTCTTTCTGGTTTCCTATCTTAGTGCAACTTCCTAGGTTAGAGCTGATACCCAGGAAGAGGGCTAGTCATGTGTCTACTTGGCCTAAAGGAAGGCTAATGAAAACCACAAAGTGCAGAAAAATCATAGTTACCTTGGTTCCTTTATAATGAATAATGAATCCCTATTAAGTGAAACAGCCTGCAGCCGTAGCACTGTGGCATCCAGTCCCGTCAGATCTCAGAAGCTAAGCAGGGTCAGGCCTGGTTAGTACTTGGATGGGAGACCTCCTGGGAATACCAGGTGCTGTAGGTTTGGGAGAAGAACCTGGCAACCCACTACCCAAAATCAATCCGCCATTGAAAACGCTATGAATAGCAGAGAAGCACAAACAATAGTGTTTCACCTGTTGTACGTAGGGTTGCTATGAGTTGGATACTGATAGCACCTAACAGCAACATTAAATGAAACCAGTAATTCTCATTAATGTATACAGAACAATAAACACCACACTTCTTATTTTGCTCTCATTGGACAGACCATGTGGGCAACCCAGTGACTATTGTCAAGAAACTTCTCAGTTATCTAGTCTAGAAGAATAAGCAGAGGTTAATAAATCCTTAGTAACAAAAATTTATGCTTGTCCTAAAAAGATTTTGCCTGACTTGAAGAAAGTTCTTGGTAGATCTCTTGCTGAGAAAGCAGAGAGTGACATAGTCCTACAGAGGATGAGGGCAGGCTGAAGGAGACAGGGCCCCTCTGGAATAACTGGCATTGTGACATTTTAGAGGGAAAGACCGCACATCAGCTAGCATCCTCTTCTTGCTCTGTTCCCTACCCAAGAAACAAGACCCTTGGTGGAAACCAAAACATGACTTAATAAATTGTGTTTGTTCCTTCTTTGCTCTGTATGTTCTCTTTTGGTTTTCCATGATTTCCTGATTTTATCAAATTCCTTTGTTGGGTTTCATCATCCCCCCCCTTTTTTTCTCCCACCATCTCCTTACTATTCTGACTTTGCATTTACTCTATTCTGTTTGTGGTTACTGCAAATCTGTTTCTTTGTGCCCTCATCACAGTCCATCTGTTCTTTGTCCCCAGGTTCACCTCTTCCCCTGCTTCTAACTGGTATGGTCTGCTTTTTCTCTGTGCTGGGAAGCACAAAGGCAGCAGCTCCTTTTTCTTTTTCTTTTTTTCTTTTTCTTTTTTTTTTTTTTCTTTTCCTAACATCAACTCCATCCCAAGCCTCAGCTCTGCATAGTAAATTGGCAATGTCAGTAAGAAAAATCCACATTAACTCTTGCTTGGCAACAGAGAAACTTGTTAAGAATTGGCTCAGTGTATAGGCACAGATGTATTTGACAAGGTAGTGGGTCAATGATGACATTAGCCAGCAGGTTCTCACTGGTTAATGATGCCACTGCCCGCCTAGGCATCACCTTCACATCAAGAGCTAAGCTTGATGGGGCAGGTCACCTAGCCCAGCCCCCATCCAAAGCAGGATTTAGATCTGTAGCAGCATCGTGGCCATGCCACTTTTTTTTGTTCTGACTGAATACTTCCAACCATAACCTTGTTTTGTGGTTAGAAAGTACTTATGTTTAGGGAATGTCCTGTTAGTAAGCTCGTAACAGCCTCACTGTGTGCTATAAACTGAATGCTTACGTCTTTCTCAAGTTCATATGTTGAAACCTAATCCCTAATATAATGGCCTTTGAGAGGTGATTATATCATGAGGGTGGAGCCCTCAATGAATGAGATTAGTGTTCTGATAAGGGGATGAAGAGACCAGAGTCCCCCTCTTCTACCAAGTGAATTTACAGAAAGAAAATGGCCAACTATGAACCAGAAAGGTGGCATTCACTAGACAATGAGTGTGTCAATACCTTGATCTGGAACTTCTAGCTGCTGGAACTGTGAGAAATACATTCCTATTCTGTATAGCCCATTCAGCTTATGGTATTTTTGTTTTAGCAACTCAAACACTGTTACTACCCATTGATCATGGGTCTCACCTGTTGAGTACTACATGTTGTTGTTGTTGTTGTTAGGTGCCATCGAGTCTGTGTCTGACTCATAGCAACCCTATGTACAACAGACCAAACACTATTGTCAGTGTTTCTCGACTATTCATTGGGTTTTCAATGGCAGATTATTTTGGGGGAGTGGGTTGCCAAGTCCTTCTCCCAAGCCTAAAGCATCTGCTGTTCCTGGGTGATCTCCCATCCAAGTACTAACCAGGTCCGACCCTGCTTAGCTTCTGAGACCTGATGGGATCGGATTCCACAGGGCTATGGCTGCAGGTGCATATGACATGACCATCTCTTAACCATCAGAACAGACCTCTCTGTGATTTTTGCCAGCAAAACAATCTCTGGCTCTCCCCACCATAGTGTAAGGTCTGAGTGTAAATGTTGTATCTTTTGTTCACCTCACTATTCCTAATTGTCAACAAGGTGCTGAGCAGGCACTAAATAATACCTTGCTGAATAAAAATATCAGCCCCTCATAAAGAAGAAATAATTACACCTAGCCGGTTTGAGTAACTAGCTCAAGTTCACACAGCTGGGAACTGGGAGAGCCTGGACACATATCCATTGCATTTTCTAAGAACCCACTGGACACAAATTTAGCCTCCACACTATTTTGTGAACATTTTTCATTTATAGTTGCAAAAACCAAGAGCTATGGGGAAACTCATAGAACTAGTGAGCAGAAGAAGCTTGGAACTTGAAACAATGGCTACAGGAAGCTGAGACTTCTCAAGAGAAACTATGAATGAGATGCAGCCAGTCCCACACAGAGCCCAGTCTTACCTAATCAGCACTGTGGCATAGTGCTCAGAAGCCATATCTAATAAACCACATCATACTTCATGGGAAATCATTCATGGCCAAAGGAGAACATCCCCTCCAGAAGCAGTCTCCTGAAGTCATGAGCACATGCATGTGCCCATGGTCCCCACACAGTCTCTTGAGAAGGAGGAGAAAAGACAATCTTTTTAGAAACATGACAAGCAGCTCTAATAGTGAGTTTGACGTCTGAATCAACCCAATGTTAACCCACAAGAATGGGTTAACCTGAAAGAGAATCTTAAGTTTATCTTTCCCATCCCTCTAGCACAGAGAATGGGACTTCCAGAGAAAGACAAGTTCCTTTTTCTTTTTTCTTTTGGCACATTTGGACCATAGTTTAAAAACCTCAATCTCTCTGTGATGTTATTCAAACAATTATAACATTTTATTATTACCAAACCAATATCTCTATAATCTACAAGATATTTCTAAGTCTCTTACCAAATTATACTTATATTAGAATGAAAAAATCCTCTATATTTTATATACATGGCTATAGTATACATTCAGTCACATCATATGGTTGTGAAAGCTGGACGTTGAATAATGGAGACAGGAGAAGACTTGATGCTTCTGAATTATGGTGCTGGAGACGTGTATTGAATATACCATGGGCTGCCAAGAGAACCAACAGATCTGTCCTAGAGGAAGTGCAACCAGAGTGCTCCCTGGAAGCAAGGATGGCTAGACTGCATCTTACATATTTTGAACATGTAGTCAGGATTGACCAATCCCTGGAGAAGGATACCATGTTTGGGAGAGTGGCAGGTCAACAACAAAAAAGGAAAACTCTACTAGATGGACTGACACAGTGTCTGCAACAATGGGCTTAAACATAAATAAGATTGGGTGTCTAGCACAGAACTGGGGAGTGTTTCATTCTGTTGTACATAGAGTCACTATGAGTCAGACTCAACTCAACAGCACCTAACAACGACAGCATTGCATACACTTACATAGCATAAATATATAGAACAGTCTTTCATTCTAATGCTTAATCTTCCCCCTTTCTCTCTCTTTTTCTTGAATAGTCCTTTTATCATGAAAGTCTTATAAACTACATAATATTAATACCCAGATATTCATCCCCTGCAACATATCTATTCATATTTGAATGATGAAGTGTTCACTGACCTTCATTTTTGTTTCTGAATATTATATATGATATTAACAATTATTCAAAAGACTTGAAACCATGCCTTTACTTTTAGTTTATCCTGCAATTTCTTCTATCAATTTATAATTCAAATAAGTGTCATTATTTTTGATGGTATTAAAATATCATAGGTATTTGTTCCACATAGTTGACTATGAAGGGTAAAGGGATTATAGCAAATTTCTATTTCTTTTCATGTATATTTTAAACAAATGGAATGAGTCATGATTACTATTCATTCACATTGAGGAAAAAATAAGACTCTCTTTCCCTCTCATCTAACCTTCCCCCACTGACATAACTCTTCACATCAGAAGAAATTATGAAGACTGTGTTAGTCAGACTTTTCATTCCTGTGACAAATACCTGAGAGAACCAATTTAAACTAGGAAAGATTTATTTTGGCTCATGTTTTCAGAGGCTCCAATTCATTGTCAGCTGGCTCCATTGCTTTTAGGCCCATGGCAAGGCAGATACATCATGCAGGAATGTCATGGCAGAGGAAAGCTGTTCATCTCATGGCAGACAGGAAGCAAAGAAGAGTATGCCTATGCTAAAAGGTATCTCCTTTCTTCCCCTTTTATTTCATCTGGGACCCCAGCCTATTGGACTGTGCCATCCACATTCAGAGCAGACCTTTCCCCCTGGCTAATTATTGCTGCAAATGCCTTCACAGAAACACCTAGAGGTATGTTTCACCCTCTTCTCTATCTAACCAAGCTGACAATCCAAATTAACCATAATGATGACCACAGACCCAGTGGAATTCTCAGTGTTTCACAATGAGCCCCTAATGTAGAGAACAGAACTCTTACTGGGAAATTAAAAGATTATGCTGTTGTTTTAGGTACCTTGGAGTCAGATCCGACTCATAGCGACTCTCATAAAGTTTTCAGTAGTGGATTGTTCTGGGGTTGTTTTTGGAGTGGATTGCCACGTTTTTCTCCCATTTTTGCAGAGCTGAGGATCAAACCCAGGCCCTCAGAAAGTTTGGAGCAGCATTCTACCAACTGATCTAATCCCTAGCCCCAAATGATTACTGTCGTTTTTGTTAGGTGCCTTCTAGTCAGTGTCCGACTCATAGCAGCCCTACGTACAACAGGCGAGACGCTATTGTCAGTGCTTCCCTGCTAGGTTTTCAATGGCAGACTGATTTTTGGGAATAGGGTGGTGGATCCTTCTCCCAAGCCTACAGCACTTGGTTTTCCCAGGTGGTCTCCCATTCAAGCACTAACCAGGCCCGACCTTGCTTAGCTTCCGAGATCTGACTGGATCGGACACCACAGTGGCACAGCTGCAGGAAAAGGATTATAAGTAGAACTAAAAAGGAAAATTTCTTTTTGCAAGCTCTACCTTTATTTTTTCCCTCTTCCCTTCCATTTAACCAGTTTGGTAAAAGCAAGCCCCTAAAAGCATCAGCTTTGAGCATGCTACCATCCTCGGGTTGCCAAACAGAGCACATCTATGTAGGTCTTACACAAGAGGTCATTTTCTGTTCTTCATTCTTCCCTTGAGTGACTTTCCTTTCTTCTCTAATGGCATAGCCCAGGTTCTGGAAGTGCTCTTTCTTGCTTTAAAATACTCAAAGCCTGTGGGATGGTCCAGAGAAGAAAATATGTGGAGGGAGGACTTCAGGAAGCTGAGCTCTAGGTAGAGGGTCAGGTTCTATTTTTGATACCTTGAATCATGACAAAGAGGTAGAAAATTCTTCCAATTTATAGAGGAGAAAAATCACGTTTGGTAAGACTTAGAAATATGCAGAATAAGTAGCAAAGATTAACTGAGGCAGCTTAGTGGTGAAAGAAACACATAGAGATTCAGATCTAAAGATCCACTTAATATTATAAAGTACCATTTACCTACAATGTCATCTGCTATAAATCCCAGAGCAACTAGTGTGGAAGCACCTGCATAGATTGGTAATAAAAAATGTGGAGATTTGATCTGGATCTCATAAGTCTTCTTAGAGTTATAACTGAGACATAATGAAACTGGGGTTCCTCCTTGTAGACAGGAGATGAAAAATTCTTCTTCCCTTTGTGCCTTTTTGTGGAACCTTATTTATACACAGTCATAACTTCTGCAAACACTGCCACTTATTTGGCAAATTATTAAATCTCAGTACCCAAATGGTTCCCTGGGAGCAGGATCCCTGGGAACAACCATTTGCTTCCCAATACCCCAAGTCTTTCTCTATAGCAAGAGAGATACTTAGTATGAGATTCTCTTTCAACTTTGTAAGCCCCAGAATCTCCTTCAGACTTTTTGGAATGTGATTTTCATGAACCTCATATAACTTTATGAAATAGTGTTTGTTTATATGTAGTTTACCAAGCTAAAAGTAACTGGAATTCTTTTTACTTACCATATAATACATTTTGTTGTTGTCAAGTGCCATCAAGTCAGGTCTGACTCATAGCAACCCTACATACAACAGATGAAGCACTGACACTGTGCCATGCCCAGCACTATTATCAGAGCTACTCTGCTAGTCATAGGGTTTTCAGTGGTTGATTGTACTTTGGGGGTGGGCTGCCAGATTCTCCCAAGCCTATAGCACCTGGTATTCCCAGGCAGTCTCCCATCCAAGGATTAACCAGGTCCAACCCTGCTTAGCTCCTGAGCCTGGTGGGATCCAGTGACAGGGTGGGATGGATACAGGCATATAATATGTTGTTGCTGTTGTTGTTAAGTGCCGTGGAGTCATGCCCAACTCATAGTAACACTTAGAGGATTTTCAATGGCTGATTGTTTCAGAATTGTTTTGGGTAGTGAACTGCCACATACTTCTCCCAATATAACACATTGTTGTTGTTGTTAGATGCTGTCGAGTCGGTATCTGACTCATAGCAACCCTGTATACAACAGGGGAAACACTATTGTCAGTGCTTCCCTGCTGTTCATAGGGTTTTCAGTGGCAGACTGATTTTTGGGAGTGGGTTGCCAGGTCCCACCTCCCAAGCCTACAGCACCTGGTGTTCCCAGGCAGTCTCCCATCCAAGTACTAACCAGGCCTGACCCTGCTTAGCTTCTGAGATCTGATTGGATGCCACAGGGTAAGCTGCAGGTATATAACACATTAGGAGATATTTAACTGGAATTATGGAACTCTATGTTTAAATTTTCCTTATACTTTCTGCTGTGCTACCCACTATTCTTTTTTTAAAAAATAGTCTGTTTATTATCTTCATTGCTAAAAAATGGAAGTCTCTCATTTGATCATAGTAGCTTCAAGAATTCTCATATATCTTCAGATATCAAGGATATAGAAATCAGGATCAATTTGTTTTTAACTTTTAGGAATGGGTTCAAGGCTTTATTCATCTTGGGGACTTGTATTCAGAATATTGTTTCTGGTTTTTGTGGTTATCTCAGCATGCAAAGTTGCTTTTTATCCTCCCTTTGTGCATGAACATATGTACTTAGTGATAATGGTAACAAGGCAAAATGCCAATTTTCATTGTGCATGATCTTTCAGTCCTGTGGAGATACCTGTGTCTTTTCTTTAAAGAGCCCTTGTTCTTATCACTCCCACTGCCCATATGCCCTCTCTCAGCTCTTCCCCCAGCCAACTCATCTTTTCCCTTAAGAAAGATCATAACTTAGTCATCATGATAGCAGGGAAACTTAATCCAACCTCCAACCTATCCAATATTCTTTGTCTCCTCAACCACATAGCTTTACAATTGTCCTCTTCTTGTAGTAAGAAGCAAGAGCTTCACAATAGTAACTGACTTTTGATTTGGGCTGGGTTGTTTTTCTGGTGCAGGGAATTGAATTTAGTTCCTCACATATGCAAAGCAAGCACTCCACCACTGAACTACACCCTCAGCTCCTAACTTTTGTTTGTATAACACTGTCACATACTTCATCCTATCTGAGTTTTAAAACATGGGGAAGGTGGGTGTCTGAATGCTGTTGTCTCCACTTGACAGGAGATAAAATTGAACCTAGAATCAATGATAAGACCTGTCCATGAGTGAATGTCAAGCAGTGGCTGCAGTAAGATTTGAACAAAGAATTTGTGAGGACAAGTCCTGTTACAGTTGCATTCCAGGACCTCCAAGTATTTGGGAAGGAAAATATTGTATGTGAATTTCCTTCTTCTCCAGTATATACTTTTATCATATTTTTAAAAGTTACTTATTTCATCTCTTGTGTGGTTTATGAAATGAGATTTTTCATATTGTTAGAGTAACTGTCACAGTATTTGATATTTATATTATAGTATTTGAATATTTGTCACAAAACAAATAAATACTCAGCCAGTTTCAATTTTCATAACAGCCGGAGGCAGTCAGAAGACATTTAATAGATAAAGGAGATTAGAAAAAGAGATTTGGAGGGCAGAACAAGAATCTGAAATGACTACAAAAGACAATAAATGAAGGTAGAGACACAAATTTTTTCTTAATACTTCCTCTAGTCTAGTTAGATATTCTTTGATGTTCTAGTGGCATGAGAGAATTAGTTCATCATGAGCTCTCAAATGCCAAATGTGAAACACTCTGAAATTTTGTGAATTGGTAACTTAAAAATTGGCTATGGTGAGAATTTACATCACATAGTGAGAATTTACACCACAGATGCCAGCAAATACCACAAGTCAGGGATTTCATCTCAGAGAAAGTTTATATGCACACCATAGGATATTGTCTACTCTTAATACTAGAGATGATTTTTAAGTGATAATATGCTGAGAAAAACAATTGGATAAAAATATAATTAGGAATACTCTTATGTCATATAGGCTATCATACATTATCTCATTTAATCATCACAAAAAGCCTATGAAGGCAGGGAATGTGCCATTTATTGTCCCATATTATAGATGAGGAATGTGGAGCTCCAGATAACAGAGTTGGTACTGGTGGTGCTGAAGTTAGAATCAAATACCTCTGTGTCCTCCTCCAATATCATTTTACCACACTACCTACTCTTTAGACCTGCTCACCAGGAGAACATTATTAAGGCAACAATTTGTCCTTTGACGGAAAAGGGCAGAAGCACACAAATTTTGTGCCAATTTTGTCATACTTGGAACTCGATGGGAATTGTTTTTGTTTTTCCACTGAATATCTGTGAAATCTGGAATGCTTTTCCTGAGAAAAGAATCCACATGACCATGTGCTAATGCGGGGTTTTTTAGCCCTGGTTTGCCACAACCCTCTGTTTGTTTTCTCTTAAATGTTAATTTCTAATTTGAAAAACATGCTCAGAGAATAAACACTGAACTCTTCAAGACTATTTTTAAATATCTTCTTGGTTGCTTGGTTAATTTGAGTGTGTATATATGCTGGATTGACAGTTTTTAAGATTGAAGTCATTTATTTATCCCTAGTTTAGAAATAGTGCTGGAAATGTTTTTTTGTTTTTGGTTTTTTGGTTTTTTTTTTTTTTTTTTGCATTGCCAACTAGCTTTGTGGGGTGCCTCACAGGGAGTATGGTGTCAGTTGTGAAACTGAGACAAGAGAATAGTGCACTTGCCTAGGGCCACTTTTAAGCTTTTTAGTTTACTGTCCACAAAGATGAAACACACAAGACAACTTTAATAGTGTTCTCCAATTATAAGATTTTGTACTACATGATAAAGTGTCAATATTGTAATGAAAACACAATCCTGACTTTACAAAAGCATGGACAAATTTGCACAGACCCAACCTATTCTCACCACATTTCCCTCCACTGCCATTCTTTCCCACTCAAATTTAATGAACATAATTCAATAGATTGAGCCACCATGAACTTATTACAGTCCTACTCTGTAACAACATTTGATGTCAAAACCATACTAAGAGGTAGGTATGGAATCACCAATCCACTTTCACTATTGCAATGTCAAGAATGAACTGCAACTTAAGAGAGTCACCATAGACAATTTGTTGAGAGAATATATGATGTTGAAGCATTAATACTTTAGTATCACGTGATGTGGATTCTAGTACCACTCTTCTTGTTAGGTACCATAGAGTTGGTCTGACTCACAGTCACCCTCATAGGGTTTTCAATGGCTGATTGTTTCGAGATTTCCTCCAGAGTGGATTTCCACATCCTTCTCCTGTTTTTGCAGCGCTGGGGATGGAAACTGGGTCTTCAGAGAGTGCAAAGCAGCACCTTACCAACTGAGCTAAACCCTAGAACACTATTAATCACATGAATTAATGAATAAATAAATGATTTAATTTGTGATTTTGACTCCACAGGTGGATGGTATTAGACCAGTCATTTCAAAATTTCAGACATGAAGTATAATAATCCTTACTTTATGTGGTTGTAGTAGCATTAAAGAGAATAAGTTACAGTCATGCATTATTTAAAAATGTGGATACATTCTGGAAAATGCTTTGTTAGACAATGTTCCTTGTTGTGTGAACATCATAGAGTGCACTGACCCAAAGTGAGATGGTGTGAAATCACCAGGTAAGAGATCACCAGGTAATATACAGGTAATATTATAGAACCACTGTTGGATAGGTAGTCTGTCATTGACCAAAATATCCTCATGCAGTGCATGACTGGATGTTTTATAAATTGTTGTATAGCCCTTAAATATGTTATCTTTTATGAATATTTTATACCATCAATGGCAGGATGATATTTCACTTGTTATGGATAAAAATTCACAGTGTGTGAATTCTCAAATAGTTTGGTTATACAGCCTTACTTATTTAATATAGTACTCAAAAACATGGTAAATTCAATTCATCATTTGACTATGTTTATCAAAAAGAATCAATGTTGTGCTTACTGGCATTTGATATCTATATTTGTACATTAGGATGATTTTGAACATAAAGCCATGTCACTAGATATCTAATACATTACACTGAAGTATGAAAGTTCTTTTTCTTCAATTATCTCAAGGGGCAGCGATTAATTTATAGTATGTATGTGTTTCAAACATCTGTGTGGTTCTCCTGTGGGTTGCTCCGTTGAGAGTAAAGCTTTAAAAGCTGAAATGTGAATGAAGTAAAGTAGTTGTTGAAAAGAGATGGAAAACATTATATCCTTAATTATGTTTCCACACCTGCATTTATGAATTCCATTTTTGGAGAAAGACAGAGATGTGGAGCCTATTAAAGTTGTTATATGGACCCTATTGGTGATGAGTCATTACAGAGTTCACGGGGGCATTGGAGTATTGAAGAAAATCCAAGTGCCTAGAGAGAGAGAGAGAAAACCACCAAGCACTTAATTACCGGTTGTGCAGGTTATAGTTAGAATGAAATCATGGCACTGAGTTAGTAAAATCCACATTAATATCACTGCTGATGGACACACTCCTATATTGGAAAAGCTATTGATACAAAGGCCTGCAGCTGTAGCCCTGTGGA
>VMDO01005246.1:30494-114271 GCA_007922755.1 Pedetes capensis
CTGGATGGGAGACCGCCTGGGAACACCAGAAGCTGTAGGCTTGGGAGAAGGACCTGGCAACCCCCTCCCAAAAAATCAATCTGCCATTGAAAACCCTATGAACAGCAGAGAAGCACTGACAATAGTGTTTCCCCTGTTGTACAGAGGGTCGCTATGAGTCGGATACCGACTCGACGGCACCTAACAACAACAACAACAATTGATACAAAGAAATGAATATAATTTTATTATGCTTAAATACTAATTTTAGATTCTGCTAAGTGTACTATGAATTGGTGTTAGAAATTGTTAAGATTATGTTTCAAAAACAAACTTGTTTAATCAGGTTTCAAATTTCATCAATATTTGTCCGAGGTTGGCAGCAAATTCAGTGCAGCATGTATGTGCTGATAGCCTACTGTGTGCTGTGACCAGTGTGCTGCTGGTTGTTGAACATTTTATCCTAAAGGGATGTTTTCTTCTTTTAGGTACTTGTTCTACTACTGAAATAACTGAAAAATCAATCTGCTTTCTGGCTCCTATTACATGCTCCTAGAGCAGATGCCAGCTTGCTGTGTAACACTGTTTGCACAAAGGATGTTTAGCACCAGGCCTGCTAAGTCCCCAGGGCTCTGTTCTGCAGAGCAATGAATGAATTTCAAGCAGAATAGAAAGAATGCTGTGATTCCTTTGTGAAATAAGGAAGCCTTTTCTCAGTACACTTAATAAGAACATTTTTGGTAGTGCTTAACAAAACCAGACAGGGATGGAAATGTGGGAAAATACCAGTAGCCGTATCCCTAATCCACATTAGATGGCAGGCCTGTGAGCAAGGAAGCAAGAGACATGGAGCCATCCTAATAAGAATCCACGGGACGTAAAGGTTTCACTTTCAACAGCTTAAATATTATCATATAGGCCATTTAAGTTATTCTTCATTCACTCCAAAAAGGAGTGATAGGAAATACTATAAGACAGATGGTTAGGTCCCATTTTGATGTCATTAAAAAAAATTGCACATATTTTGCTCAGTGCAATAATATGAGAGATCATTTAGTGAAAAACACATTTACTAAATAAACATTTTTCTGTGGAATGTGTTTGGGCATAAATATTTTCATTGTAATTGAAGTTCTCTGCTACTTATGGTACTAATTTTAAAAAAATTAAATAGCTCACCTAGGTGTCTAGGTTGCTTTCATTTTTGTTGTAATTGCTGAAATGCTTAAGATAAGAATTTAACTGATAGTAATAAAGGGTCATAAACTTCTCAGCATGCTTGAGTCTTTTTCAGGATCTTAAAAAATTATAATGGATATTTTGTTTAGTGATCATCTCTCACAAATTTGCATCAACCAGTGTGTGTAAGTTAATTGCCTTAACGTGTCAACTAAAATGTTGATTTCATAGAAGTAAACAGTAAAGTAGTGGTTACCAGGCGCTGGAGCACTGTTGGTAGAGAGGGGATTTGGGAAGATCTTGTTCAAAGCATACAAGATTTCAGTTAGATAGGAGGAATAAGTTCAAGAAACCTATTGTATAACATGGTGACTATAGTTAATAATAATATTTGTACAGATTTTAAGCACATAAAAATAAATATGAGAGGCAATGTGTATTCTAATTAGCTTGATTTAGCCATTTGACAAAATATATGTATTGTAAAATATCATGTTGTATAGAATAACTATTATAATTTTATTCCCCATTTTTAAGAAATGCATGGAATTTTTGTTTTATTTTACTTTATTTTATTTTGAGACAGAGTCTTATTTTGTAGTCCAAACTCTTTATGTAGCCCAGACTGGCCTCAAACTTGTGATCCTCTTGCTTCAGCCTCCCTAATGCCAGGCTCACAGGTATATGCCACAATACCCAGCTATGTTGGCCTTATGTTTAAGAAAAGTTTAAAATTTTCTTAATCATTTGGAACATTTTGAATCATTTAAACTTGACAACTAGAATCACATTTATTAGTGGAGTGCTTCTCTTGGACTTTCTATTATTGCCAAATTCTAACCATGTTAACATAATTGACATCTGTGCCTTTTCTAGTGAAGGAAATAGCTGTGCACATTGTTCTTTGTATTGTTATTGTTGTTTTGTAATTTTTTAGAACTTACCACATAAGACTGTAATAAGGATTGGATATAATAACCCATATCTAATATTAACAGAGTATAAATCTTATAAACTCTCAATAAGTGCTAGCTCAACACACACACACACACACACCAGCAGCAGCAGCAGCAGCATACCTATGAAGATGGTGATGCTATTTAGCTTCAGATAGACCAGACCCTCCCAAAAACATCACAGGAGGCTCTGAGTTGTTTACTGAGCAAAGCATAATGACATTAGCTCTTTACTCTTGAGTTCTCCCTGACTCTTCAAATATTTCTTGACTCCTTACAATGTCTGTAGAACTCTTCTGAGTCCTTTGAAAGATGTCAAATTGTATAAAATATTTCTTTTCTTCTGAAAATTTATGACCTAGCTACACAGATATCCTAAGAAAAAGAAAATCCTATACAGAAAAATTGGTCTGAAGTCTCTTCAGACCAATTATCATTATTTTCTTCCTCTTAAGTCCTCAATATAAAAATGGCCCTATGTTCTCAATCATCATTAAAGATTTTAATCAACACTCTCAAATTCTGAAATTTTTATCCATTCATTCTAATTTCAAACATTTTTAAGTATTTTCACCTATTAAACACCACACAAAATGTAGAACTCCTTAGTTCATCATCATGATATGGCTGCATGGAAGAAATATAGAACTGAAACTTAGGGAATGTTGAGCAAATTCTTGCCAGAACCACTATTCAGCTCTGGGACCACAAATAAATCACTTTACTTTTTGGAACCTCAGTTCTTATTTTGAAAACCAAGAGGTCAAAGCCAAAGAGATCACAAAGCTCGTTGGGAGCTGTAGCAGATAATAGCAACTTTGCTATCCAGACTATAAAGAAGCTCTTTAAGAAATCTCATCTTGGCTAATTTGGTACCCAACCATGCTGATTTCTCCATAACATTTACCAAAAAGCTACCCTGCTAAGCTATTATCTGCAGAAATTTCATGCAAATGTTCTTGGCTAACCTGTCAAAATCAACAGTTAGTTTTAAAATTGCATCATAAAGTAGATAGAGTATGGCTAGTTCTTCAACAGAATCACACATTTCTTATTGTCACCATTGGAGACGTTCCACTTATTTGGGAAAAGATGAAATATATATATAGATAGATAGATAGATAGATAGATAGATAGATAGATAGATATAGATATATATATAGATATATAGATATATATAGATATATCTCCTATATATGTTTATGTGAAAACCAGAATGCATCATGCTTAAAAGTTTTCTATCTGTACAGTGTACACAAAAGACTGTTGTAAATATTAGCATCTAATGGCCTGAGGGTTACAGAGAAAACTAGCAGTCTTTAAAAGTCTTAGTGAAGGGCTGATAAACTTTTTCTAAGTGATTGAAAAACCTATTTGTATTCCCAAATGGTGAAATGTTCACCTTTCATTTATTAGATTAACTCAACACAAAGATAATTTTCCATTATTATCATGAGAATAACCAGAAAGTTAATTTTATCCATGCCTACATACAGCTAGAACAAAATCAGTCACATAGTAGATCAATTTTCACTGCTTTGGCTGCCTTTGGATCTAAATAAAGACAAATTTTGAGAAGTGAGAAGGTAATTCTAAACAGAAATTATGCCTTTTGATCTCCCAATTGCTCTTTCCAGGAACTCAGAGCTGGGGCAAGAATTGAGTAGCCCTACTAAGATATAGCAGAGGTGGAGCAGTGCTGTAGACAGACAGTAATTAGTTTTCATGCAGAGAAGCTCTTCCCAGAGATCTAAGTTTTGGAAATAGTAGATAACAATAGTAGATAATAGTTGCTTAAGTTCTCCAAGCTACCAATGGGTCATGAACATGGACACCAGCCCCAACAGTTAGCATGTGACAGAGGGTGGCCATAAAATACAGTGTCCCTCTGTATTCACAGGTCCATATTTGTAGATTCTACCAATTGTGAATGGAAAATATTTGAAAAATTGTGTCTGTACAGAACATATACATTTTGTCACTATTCCCTAAACAGTATAACAGTTATTTATTCAGCATCTGTATTGTATTAGGTGTTATATATAATCTAGAGATGATTTAAAATACATGGGAGGATGTATATAGGTTAGATGAAAATACCATGCTGTTTTATATAAAGGACTTCAGCAGCCAGGGATTTTATTGTCTATAGGGAGTCCTGGAACTTATCTCCAGGATATGGGGGATAACCATACAGCATGTATCATCATGCAAAGGACTCCTGTGTGTATTATAAGACTATTCTCCCTAACACCTAGAAGATTACATCAATGGTATCCACCATGACTAAAGAGTACTTAATATGGCCAGGCCATATTAAGTGACCCTCATAGGGCTTTCAATAGATGATTGTTTTTTGGGATTGCTTCAGGAGTGGATTGCCACATCCTTCTCCCATTTTCTGAAGTTCTGGGGATCGAACCTGAGTCCTCAAAGAGTCCAGAGCAGCACCCTACCAACTGAGCTAAACCCCAGTGGCTGTAATCCCAGTGACACTCAGGAGGCTAAGGCAGGACAATCACAAATTGGAGACCAGAGGCAGCCAGTGCAACTTAGTGAGACCCTTTCTCAAAATTTTAAGAACAAATTAAAAAGGGGTATGAATATGCCATTATGAAATCCATTACATTGTACACTAATTAAAAATAAAATACAATTTTAAAAAATTATTTTAAAAAAATAGAAAGGGTTTACAAGTGCAGGTCAATTGTAGAGCACTTGCTTAGCACACATGAGGCCCTGGGTTCAATCCCCCAGTATTGAAGGAAAAAAAAAGAAGAAGAATTAAGGAATTTTTAAGGCAAAAACATGATGGGAACACTTGCACCCTGGTCCTCACAGGCTGGTTCTGACCCTTGATTTTGCCTCATGCCCCTTACTAGCAAGTTCCAGCCTCTCATCTTTCCCTAGGAAACCAAATTGCTGCAATCTTATTTCCATCTTCACTACAGTTGTGGCTGAAGGGTTCTATACTCCATACCTGAACCCATTTTCCCCTGTACTCATGAACTGAATCTGGGAGCATAGTGGATGGAAAAGCCATTCATGAAGTACCTGACCACCCTGCATTTGAGGCTCAGCCAAGTCTTCTCTTGATGTAGTGTTAATGTCTCTCACCTACTTGCACTTACTCTCTGACTCTGCAATAGTCAGTATTGAGCCTTTGGATTTCTGAGAAGTAGATTCAGGCCTACAAACACCCTACCTGCTTGGCCATCAAGCATGATGCACCAGGTCATAGGCTGTCTTCCATTAATTTTTGAGTTAAATACTGTTGCATGCAGGCTAAGACGAATCAGGTCAAGGGTTTCTTACATGAGTAAAGGCCAGAATACTGAGGCCAGAACTACAAGGAGACTAGCCCTTAGCTAATAACAATAATGTTGCCATTATTAGGTGCTATCAAATCAGGTCCAACTGATAGTGATCCTATGCACAGCAAAACAAAACACTACCCAACACTGTGCCTGCACATGATTGTTTTTTATGTTTGAGCCCATTGTTACAGCCACTGTATTTCTTCTCATTTTGAGTCATTACACATAGGGAAATGGAAGTCCCAGGGGCTTTACTCCATTCCCATAATTAAAGTTGACCCTTCTTTGAGGAGGCAACTTTTCCTCAGTCATCTTTTGAATGCCTTCCAATCTGTGGAACCATTTTCTGGCATTATATAATAACAATAAGAATGTTGAATTAATAAGAAAAAGAAGAGCTATCTCTTAGGCACTCTGCTAGGAGTATGACATACATGAAAGCATTTAATGTTCAGAACAATCTTATGAGAACTGTATTTTCCCAAATATACTGGTGGTTATTTGGGGTAGTGGGGTTGTGTAGGTAGATTGGACAATTAGAAGTTTCTGAAAGTCCTGCAGGTAAAAACTGAAAGAAACGCATAGCAGATGAATTTTGTCTGGAAACTGGCTAATGTCCAAGAGTAATCAGCAAATTAGTGTTTCCCATGTCAACCAACCTAATGTGTGTTCACAGGGGAGTGGTTTATGCTTTTCCTTGATGATGTCTTCATCAGAGCCAACTGCTACACTGAAACAGTCCGAACAACCCCACAGAACTGAGGAACAATTGCCAATTTGGCACAATTGTGGCTCCTGGAGGACAGTGATTATAAATTGCTGATATTTATCCCTCTCATGATGCTTTAAATTGAGGCTTATTCAGTTTGAGCTCATCAAATTGTTGGACCATCTTGTCGCTGCAACTTAGTATACACCATGAAAGATCAGGAACAATGTGTTAACAACATGGGGTAAAAACACAAAGACCATTCAACTCCTAACCTGGAAAGTTGGGGTATCTGTAACTAAAAGTTAATGAAATTACTTGTTCATGATTTGATGAACTGAATCTCTTTTCACAATTTGGAGTGTTGACTTTCTATCAAGAACAGTTATTTTGTAGACTAGTACTAGAATACAAACCCAAATATAAGGCTGGAGCTATGGTGCACACCTATAATCCTAGTAATTTGGGAAGCTTAAGCAGGAGCATTTCGAGTTCCAGGCCAGAGGCAGCCTGTACAATTTAAGATCCTGTCTCAAGATAGAAAGTACAAATAATAAAGGTGCTGGGAATTCTTAGGGAGTTGGCAGCTTGTTGGAAATGATAGATTGTCTTTCACCTCTGTCCCCATACTGGCTGTTTTCCATCTGCCCCTCCAGAGCTGTTCCCCACCTTCTCCCCCTCCTCTCAGTCTCCAGGAAGACAGAACTGGAAATGCCACAGCACTTAAATTCCTGTGATTTCTGGCTTCTGGTTGAAGGTGGCCTATGAGGAGTGCCATTAGAAGACTGAGAAGGAGGAGGGAAGGAGAAAGAAGAAAGAGGGTAGAATATTTATTCCTTCTCTTCTCATCCTGCAAGGTTGTCTAGGCTTCGACATTTTCCTTAACTGATGTTCTCTGTCCCTCCAGTTTCACATGACTGTCTTCTCTTCCTTATTCCTTTAGACCTAGAAATTTTAATAGCTTTCTGCAAGATACTGCATTTTTCTTTGTGAAAATCCTGCATTCACGTCCTTGAAAACAACTCATTGTAAAGAAACTCTCATTGAAATATCCATTTTGAGTGTACCATCTGTTTCCTATTGGAGAACTGACTATCAGAACCATCATTCCCACCCCAGATATAAATCAACCCTTGATCTAGTATATGTCTGCTTTCTCTGTGTTTCATTTTTGTTGTTGTTAGGTGCCATCAAGTCAGATCTGAATCATAGTGACCCTCATAGGGCTTTCAATGGATGATTGTTTTTTGGGATTGCTTCAGGAGTGGATTGCCACATCCTTCTTCCATTTTCTGAAGTGCTGGGGATCGAACCTGAGTCCTCAAAGAGTCCAGAGCAGCACCCTACCAACTGAGCTAAACCCCAGCCCCATAGTTCCTTTTAGAATATATACATTTAATATAATAAATACATAGTCATATATAATAATAAATATAGACAGTTAAATCCCCTGATTAAAGACCTTGAACTCACTATGAAGCCCAGAGCTGGCCTCAAACTCCTGATCCTCCTTTCTCAGCCTCTTGAGTGCTGAGATTACAGGCATGAACCACCAAGTCCAGATTTTTTTACCCATTTCTTAATGTCAATTTTGAGATAACATTATCCCTACTCTTGCTATTCTCATAGTTTAGTTTTCTAAACATAAAAAGCTATTACAGCCAAACAGATTACAAAAATTCAAAATTCCCTATGAACATAAGCTGCAAATGGCTTAAATGACTTTTGCCAGCTGCAGTGGCTTTGGTAACACAAGTAGTGCTATATGCAAATGAATGCTAATCTGAAAGCAGCTTTGTCACTTGAGACTAATGTGTCTTAGGTGAAAAAATGTTTAGGGGTACAGAGATTTCTGATAATTCTTATCTGTATCAAGTTGCTTTGCATCTCTTAAATGACCCTGGAATAAACATATCAAAGGCTTTGTCCATCTACAGAATGTGATATCAAACCTTGGAAAGTTAAAGAAAAATGTTCATTTCTGGTTCACTTGCCAAGCATATTTGTGCTTACTGTACATTAAACATTATGTTTGGCTTTGTCCATTTCAAAAATGACCAGCACACAATGGCTACATTCAAGAACTTCACAACTAGTGGTGGAGGCAAAAAATATAAGTAGAAATAGGAAATGCAGTGTGGTAAAAGGTCTAACAGAAAAATCATAAAAAATGCTATGGGAGCATGATGAAGGAGTAATCAATTTATCTTAAGGATCATAGGTTTTCCAGAGGAGACAATTACTGTACTAAATCAGCAAGAGCAACCATGTGCAACTGTGTGCTGAGCTGATCCTCCTCAATGTCCTACAGTAACTTCAAAATTAATAAGGTTTAAAGCAGGTGCATCATCTTTTTGCTGGGGGGAGAGGGAGGCAAGGATCTTACTATATAGCCCAAGCTGGCTTCAAACTCACTATGTAACCCACAGGTGGCATCAAACTCCTGATCTTCCTGCCTCAGCCTCCCAAGAGCTGGGATTATAGGCCCATCACACCCAGCCATTATCCTTCACTTTAGACGTGTTTCTCTTGTATTCTCTATTTTTGCATTCCATTCAGTCACCTAAACTACAAACCAGATATCAGCCCTGGCCAATCAATCAGTTAAAAAGTCCTGCCAGATTAACATTTTTAAAGGAATGAAGAGAGAGAGTTGACCAGGCAAAGGACTTGGGACTGCTACAAATGCTGATAGCTCAGCTGTGATTGGAGATAAGGGTGCACTACTCTCCATGTTTACAGGTATTCTTCCAGCAACATCATTCCCTTACCAAAAAAGAAACAGCAAAGCTAGTCAGTGAATGATTTCACTTTCAGAGACTTCCATAAGACTGTCTGGGATTGCATTTGCACCCACTGCCTTTGAGGATTTAGACATTCCCACCATGAAGTATTGACTGGGGAGGTAAGAAACTCAGACACTCCAGCTAAGGGTTACTGTTTCCTGAGAAAGGTTAATGATGGGAATATATTTTACATATGAATATTTGAACATACATTTTTAATTTTTGTTGTTGTTAGGTGCTGCCAAGTTGGTATCTGATTCATAGTGACCTTATGTACAACAGACAAAACACTATTGTCTTGCTTCTTTGCTATTCATGGGGTTTTCGATGGCTGATTATTTTTTGGGAGTGGGTTGCTGGGTTCTTCTTCCAAGTCTACAGCACCTGGTGTTCCCAGGCAGTCTCCCATCCAAGTACAAACTAGGCCTAATCCTGCTTAGCTTCTGATATCTGACAGGATCAGATGCCACAGTGGTACAGCTGCAGGCTTTTAAATTTTAGCTGATCTATAATAATTTTACATATTTATGGGATAGTGTGATATTTCAGTGCATGCATATAATGTGTAACTGATCATATCAGGGTAATTGACATATCTGTCACTTCAAGTATTTATCATTTCTTTGTAGTAGGAATATTCAAAATCTTCTCTTATTTACACTTTGAAGTACATATTTTTATGAACAATAGTTACCCAATTGTACTATGGAACATTGGAAGCTATTCCTGAGATCCAACTATATCCCTGAACTCATTAACCATCCTCTCTCCACTGCTTCTTCCCACATAACCTTTCCAGCTTTAGTAACCATTTTCTCCTCTCTACTCTATGAGATCAACTATTTTTAGTTTCCACATATGAGTGACAACATGCAGGTATCTGTCTTTCTGGGTCTGACCCATTTCACTTAACATGATACTTTCCAGGGTCCATATACATAACTACAAATAACAGATTTTCTTGTTTTTATGAATGAGAAAATTTGCATTGTGTGTACATATCATATTTTTATCCATTCATCAGTCAGTGGATATTTAGGTTGATTCCATATCCTCACTATTGCAGATAGAGCTGCAATAGACATAGGAGTGCAGATATTTCTTCAAAATATTGATTTATTTTCCTTTAAACATATGGCCAGTGTTGGAATTGCTGGATCATATACATATAAACATTTTTGAAGCCAAAGAAATTTGAAACTCACTGGTAATGCTGAGAGAATAAAAGAACTAGAATATCTCTGGGTACCTATCAAGTCATCATATTAATCTGCTTCCCAAGAGAGAAATTCTCTTTAATTTCTAGTTTCAAGATAAAGCCTTTCTTAATATTTGAGTAAACACAGAACATGATGTAATTTCATTTAAAACAGATTGTTATCAAAACCAACGATTCACTGAAATGTCTACAAAACATTAAAAGAGGCTATTTGGAAGTGATAGCAATTTTTAAGAAAATCAATCCATCAAGAATATGTTATCAGTGAAGGGGAAGTAATGCAATTTGAATACGGCATTAGGAAGAAATAATGAAACTCAAAAATTACTTAGAGTACAGCACAAAATTTTAATGTTTAATGCAAAACTGAATAAGATTGCTGCTCTTCAATTTTTATTCATTTTGCAAAGTAACTAAATCCAAATGTGAATATTCTAAAACTGCTTATGCTAAACAAAATGGATTCTGCTTTCCATTTTCAGCAGCAGCAAGGACGTAGTAATTATTGCTGTCACTGGATGTTACACTGCTTCGATCCAAGCATTGAACTCTGATGATGCTGACTGTGCCTTAGGCCTGAATGGTGTTTAGCGAACAATCGACACTCCCAAGACCAGATGCTCGTTGATCTGGATGCTTCCACCATTCCAAGAAAATGCCAGACAACTTGGAAACTGGGAGTAGATCATGACCTTATATATTTTAATTTAACATATACTAGTGCCTTATTTTCCCCAGATATCTGTCAGCTTTTGGTGTTGTGGGGACATGCATGTTGCTGTGCTACTAAAAGCTATGCCACCAGTATTTCAGATACCAGCAGGGCCGCCCATGGTGGACAGGTGTCAGCTGAGCTTCCAGACTAAGACAGACTAGGGAGAAGGACTCAGCATCCACTCCCAAAACCATGAGCCATTGAAAACACTATGAATAGCAGAAGAGCACTGTCAAATGAGCCCCCCTTCCAGGCTGAAAGACATTCAAAGGACAATTGAGAAAGAGTTTCCTCCTCAAAGTAGAGTCTACCTTAATGATGGGAATGGAATAAAGCCCCTGGGATCTCCTTTTGCTGATGTGGCACAACTCAAAATAAGAAGAAATACAATGCCTATAATAATGGGCTCAAACATTAAAAAAAAAAAAAAAAACAAAAAAAAAACCACATGCATGCAGAGTGTTGGGGGAGTGTTTCATTCTGTTGTACATAGGATTGCCATGAGTTTGACCTGACTTGATAGCACCTAACAACAGTGATTTATTTATACAGAAATTTTTCTTAAGGACCATTAACATACCCACTAAAATTTAGTAAATATGACCATGTCCTAGTGCAGAAGTAAGACAAACCTGATCTCAATTCTTTAGCTGGAAAACTTTTAAAAATTATCCACAACACCTCTCTTTTTCTTTTCCTCTCACCCATCCTCTTCCCTCTCTTTCTCAGTCACACACATACACACACACACACACACACACACACACACACACACAAATAGAATTATAAAAATTATTCTGCTTCAGTCTCAACTTGACACATTTCTTCCTGTCTCTCTCATATACCTCAAGAAATACCCACTATTTCTAGTTTTGGGCTGTTTATGTTACATTTCTTTATATAAGCATACATTTTTTTCCTTAAAACTTAGCAACATAATGTAAAAAACTTTAGGATAAGGACATTTTGTAGTACTGAAAATTGTAATTATTGGAAGATTATAAATTTTTTCCAAGAAAATGGTATCACTCTGACTGAACTACAATTCCCCCCCAAAAATAGTTGGGGTATTTCCTAAAATGGAAAACAAATGTGAAGTTGAATATCTAATTCTAAGTTACAACTTGAGGGCATGGAAGTCTAGCCAGTGACATCCTAGTAAAGCTATTTGCACAGTTCAATAAAATAGAGATGTCATAGTCCTAATAAACTAAGGCACTTACATGAAACACTTTATTTTTTGGTCTTACTGGAATTAAACAATATGCAATATTTGATGATATAAAAGTTTATTAGGAGATATGTAGTAATGATGCTTCTTTTTTGTTGTTTTCTTTTTGCTGTATTGGGGGCTTGAATGAAGGACCTCACACATGCCAGGCAAGTGCTCTACCACTGAGCTACACCCCTCAGCCCTCCATTAATTTATTTATATTATATCATTTCATTTCATTTTAAGATAGAATTTCACTAAGTTGCACAAGCTGCCTCTGGTCTTCAACTCTCAATCACCCAGCCTCAGCCTCCCATGTTGCTGGGATCACAGGCATATGCCAGGGTGCCTGGTAGTAATGATGCTTCTGAAGATGCCAAAATGATATTAAACCACTGAATTTGGAAACCTCCATCCTAATTTTCAATGTTTCTTGAATTTTGTACCATTTTATAGGGATCTTGCTTTCCAGAACTCTAGGAGTGATTCTATATTGATTTCTATAATGAAATCAGAGTGGTGGACAGAGACAGAAACACCAAAGATGGCAAAATATTAATTGGTGAGCCTGAGAAAAGACTATGTAGACAAAAGAATTTCATATTCTAACTTTCCTATAATATTGGAATTATTTCCAATTTAAAAGTTTTTTTTAATTACATTAGTTAAACATAAAGTGGATTTACAAACACTCAGAAATGTTGAGGAACTCCTTGAATTTTGGATGATTCACACTACAATATTTAGCATAGGATCAGACAACTTTTTGCCCTAACCAGTGTTTATTTTGCTGAAGCTCTATCATCTTTTGTCTGTTTATTGCTGGGTGACACAATTTCCTTGTACCATGTATAATAAGCCATATACCACAAAATAATTTTAATAAGGAAATGTGTTCTTGTAATATACCCAGAGTAAATGCCTGGCAGCTACTAGAACTTTGGAAAATATCTTTTAATGTAGGCTGAAACAAAATCATTAACAACCTGATGTTCACTCCCACATCCACTGCAGTCACTGTCTCGGAGATACCAAAACAAATATGGCATAAACTGAACACTGAAGCCAGATAACTAGATTGCACTTTCTGGGAAACCAAGGAGTGAAGGGCAGAGCCAGAAGCAGTGGACTCCCCAAGCTTCCCAAAGTTGGCTGAGTATTAGCCTTGTGTTAGTCAGCTTCCCATTGCTGTGACAAAATTATTGTTGTTAGGTGTTATGGAGTTGCATTGGACTCACAGTGACCTTCACAGGGTTTTTAGTGGCTAATTGTGTTACAGGACAAAATACCTAAGATTAAGTCAACTCATAAGAAGGAAGAGTTTATTTGGCTCCTACTTTCAGAAGTTTTAGCCCATGACCAACAGTCTGCATTGCTTTTGGTTCTTTGGGGAGGCAGAACATCTTCATCCAGAGCATCGGGTATAGCAATGCTGCTCACCTCATGGCATCTTGGAAGCAAAGAAAATTAAAGGGCCTCTGTATCTCTACAGGATCTCTAAAGGATCTCAATATCTTCTTCAAGGGCATGTCCATAATGCCCTAACTTCCTTCCACAAAGCCCTGACTCCTAAACGTCCAATATCTCCCAACACCATCAGCTGGGGACCAAACCTTCACATACAAGCCTTTGTGGAATATTTACAATCCAATATACAGCAGCCATAAGCACACAGAATATTCAAGAGAAGAAGAAGAACAATATTTTTGCATGTCAGTATCTTTAGCTAACTCTACTGTTCATTCTTCTGATTTTTTTTATAAAAATAGAGAATTTCTCTTCAGTTGCTGAGTATAGGTAAGCTGTGCCTAAAAATAGAAATACGTATTTATATAACAGTCAAATGAATCAGAACTACAATAATTCATAGGTACCAAATAATGAGGTAGTAGGAATCATAGATAATGATAAATTAAAACTAATGTGTCCTGGTTATGACTGACACCAGGGCTTGGTATCTAGTTATAAAGGGCTTGCTATGGATTGTCTGAGGAGAGTTATTCAACTTTCCCATTTTACCCCTTCCTGAATTATTCCTTTTACCAGAATACCTGAAGATAAGTCAAACCTTCAGATAGGTGTAAAATATCACCTAGAATAATGCCACTGGAAATTTGTGCTACTATTCATGCAAAGGGAGGGCTTTAGTCTAAAATGTTCTTAAGATTTTGATGAGTAGATTTACTGCAAATAGCTGTCAGAGGACAATACAAGTCTTTCATAAGGTTGACATTGCTTACTCTCAAAGAAAAACCATTGACCATGACAGCTGAAATATTTCCAATACTTGAGCTATGTCCTTCTAGGAAATCTTCTCCATTGGATAATTTATTATTTCTCCTAGGCCAATGTACTATCAGTAGTAATATAATACTCTCATTCATAGATGCATAATGTCCTCATGAATTAAGAATTTCAGAGAAGGACAATCTTAGTTCAAATCTGGCTATTCCAATTACAAGCTGTGTAAGCTTTGCACAACTAAGTCTTTCTCACTCTTAGTGTTCTCTTCTGTAAAATGGGTATAAAATTGTATATAGGTCATAGGACTCTTAAGAACCTCAACTGAGTCACCTGTTATAAGGGCTTTTGCATAATATGTAGTGCTAATTAGAATTAAATAAATATTGGTTATTCTTCCAAAAACAGACATGTAGATGGATATATCAAAATGATTCCATAGTCCATAAAATTTAAAGTTTTTTTGACTAGGGCTATCAAATTGGCACATGAGAAAAAGAGAAGTGCTAACTTCATTAATTTACTTATGTCTTTACTTTGATTTTCATAAGACCTGAGTAGTTCATTTATCTCTATTTAGGCATTGAGGTATAGGAAATATTAAAAATAATTTTAACACATCAATTGGTTTATATCCCATATTCCTTTACCATCCCTTTCTGTATCATGCTCTCACTCCCCTATTTTTCAGGGAGTGACAAAAAAAGTTGAAATGAGGTGGTACTTCACCAGCCTGCCTTCCATCCTCAGGGTGGCAAGACAAATAAAGGGCTTACTGTTTGTCTCAAGACAGCATCCATACAGCATGCAGCAGTGCTGCCAGCATCCAACCTGCCATGCCAGGGAATCACTGGGAGTGCCACTGTACCAGTGCCAGTTTGCTACCTGGACTCCTTCAGAAGCCACATCAAAGTTTCTATCAGTTTCTATACTTCCTCCTCAGATGGGACCTCTGAGTGGATCAGATGTTTGGTTCTCCACTTCCCCCTCTCCACCTCCCTGATTGTAAAGCTGGGGGAGCCTACCTTATCTGCCATGTCCACAGGACCCTGCAATTGCTATAAAATGATATTCATAATAATTTTTGAAACCTATAATAGAGTGGAAGCATCCAACAAATTAGGTCATTTATCTATTTATGTAATCTATTACAGATTTTACTTGTATAAATATTTCAAAAGTTAATAATAATACAACCCAAATGTGTATAATTTCTTTCAGAATTGCAGGGAATACCATTGTTAGAGTGGCCTAGTGATAGGGGAATAAAATTAATAAAGCTGATAAAGCAACTAAAGCTAAAGTTCAAGGATTAATGCTATGGAGCAGTGTAAAACAGAAACCTGGAGTGACAGCCAATATCATGTGTCAACTTGGCTAGGCTATAGGGCCCAGTTGCCCATAAAACACTAGCCTAAGGGTTGCTGTGAAGGTATTTGTTACCTGTGATTAACATTTACTGTCTGTACACTTTAAAGCACATCACTATCCATAATGTGGATGGGCTTCATCCAGTCTGTTGAAAGCCATAATAGTAAAGACTGAGGGTTATTGTGAATGAGATTGTTGTCTTGATTTCCTTCTCTTCCTGTTCACTATTGGTGTACAAGAAGGCTACTGATTTCTGAGTGCTTATTTGTATCCTGCAACTTTGGTGAAGGAGCTAATTAGCTCTAAGAGTTTTTTAATGAAATTTTTAGGGTCATTTAGGTATAGGATCATGTTATCTGCAAATAAGGATAGTTTGACCTCTTATTTCCCTATCTATATTCCTTTAATTTCTTTTTCTTGTCTCATTGCTCTGGCTAGGACTTCTATCATGATATTGAATAAGAGAGAAAAGGGTGGATATCCTTGTCTTGTGCCTGATCTTAGAGGGAATGCTTTCAGTTTTTCCCCATTTAATATGATATTGCCTATAGGTTTCTCATATACTGGGATTTAGCTCACTGAAGAGTAGAGCACTGCGCTGCAGTCTCTGAGGTCCCAAGTTCAATTTCCAGCACCGCAAAAATGGGAGAAGTGTCTGGCAGTCCACTCCCAAGGCAATCCCGAAGCAGTCAGCCACTGAAAACCCTACAAGGGTCGCTATGAGTCAGATACCAACTCGACGGCACCTAACAACAACAACAACAATAGGTTCCTCATAGAAGGAACAGACAAATTCCTTAATACGCCTGACTTACCAAAACTAAACTTGGAGGGCATAAGCAAATTAAACAGACCCATTACAACCACTGAGTTAGAGGCAGTAATAAAAAAAAAAACTCCCAACAAAGAAAAGCTCAGGTCCTGACAGGGTCACAGCTGAATTCTGGCCAAACCTTTAAAGAAGAGTTAATAGTTATTCTGGTCAAATTGTTTTATAAAATAGAAAAGGAAGTAATACTTACAAATTCATTGTACAAAGCCAGTATTACCCTGATACCAAAACCAGAGAGGACTCTACAAAGAAGAACTATTGACCAATTTCCCTGATGAACATTGATGCAAAAATCCTCCATAAAATTCTGGCAAACCAAATTCAGCAACATATAAAAAAGATTATACACCATGATCAGACAGGCTGCATTCCACAGGTGCAAGACTGGTTTAGCATCCATAAATCAATTAATGTAGCTCAACATATCAACATATTTGCAGACAGAAATCATGTGATCATCTCAATGGATGCTGAAAAGGCCTATGACAAAGTAAAACATCCCTTCATAATAAAAGTCCTGAAGAAATTAGGCATAGAAAGAACTTATCTCAACATGATAAAGAACATCCTTTCCTAGCTCTTGAAACAGTTTAGAAACCATTAAGGCACAGAAGTGAGTTCACTGCTGATTGGAACTGAGCTGAAGCACAACCCCTGTGTCTGTCCAAATAATAGCCTCTTGCAATTTCTAAAACAAAATAAAAAACAATTAAAAATTCAAAAGGATCAACATGTTAAACTGCAGTCACGATTAATATCATCCTATGACTCCTGTTTTCATTTTCCTTCAGCCCACACTTGTTCTGTTCTTAGTTATTTGCCTGAAAGAACAGCTCAGGACTCCATTCCTAAGTGGTCTGAGCCCCTCACTTCCAAACCTTTATCAGGTTGTAGTTACTGCAAATATCCACAGAAGCAGCAACAGATGTTCTGGTGAATTTCTTGAGTTCTAGACTTCTTTATCTAGCTATCATTATGAGAGGCATGTCTATCTCTTCCAGATAATCAGAGTCCTTTCTCTGCTTACTGGTCAAATACCATGAGACTCCAAAAATAACCCCACAACAGCTATAAGTTCGTTGTTGTTGTTGTTGTTAGGTGCTGTCGAGTGGGTATCCGACTCATAGCGACCCTCATAGGGTTTTCAATGGCTGAGTGCTTCGGGATTGCCTTGGGAGTGGATTGCCAGGCCCTTCTCCCATTTTTGCGGTGCTGGGAATTGAACTCAGGACCTCAGAGACTTCAGCGCAGCGCTCTACCCACTGAGCTAAATCCCAGCCCGGTATAAGTTTAGCTTTACTGAAATCCTTGCTTCATCTGTGGTAGAAAGAATCCTCCCAGGAACCAGAACCTCTAGTCTAGTAGACAATAAAATTGAGAGGATAGGAAGCACAAGAGCACTGTGAAGACCACTAAATGAGAGGATCCACTCTTCATTCCACTTCTTGGGTCCTAAATCTATATATTCTAGCTATCAGAGATAAAGCATGAACACAATAACTGTTCCTTCAATATATGATACCACATCTTGAAGGACAGTACTCAAAATTACAAGATTTTATGGTCAGGTTAGCACCATAAGTGAGCCTTCATGAGGATATTTCATTATCCTATCAAGCTGAAAGTTTAAGGATCTTGGTGTGTATTTATGAGGTAAGACTACTGGATCCTGTGATCATGTGCCCATTGTCACATCTTCTTCACAGTAAAGTGGATTCCTTAGTCTGAGGCAGGATTCCACAGGATTCTATGATAAGAAATCAAACATTCAATGGCCTCTCAGTGGTATTGACCAAGGTACTGTTATCAACAAGATAAACCATTAGGTTTAATCACAACTCATCCAGAGTGGAACTCTGGTATAATTCACCTGCCACCAAGTGGCCAGCTGGTATTCCTGAGGGATTATATCACACTCTGGGAGTTGGAGAGGTGGGGGAAGGCTCCAACATCAAAAACTTACTACCACTAAATGGCTGATGTCCTCAAGGGATGGTACTTAAGAGAAAGACATAAATGTGTATTGCATAGTAAAGGATTGGTGCCATGGGGTTCTGGGATACATGTCTCTGTGACTTATGTATATTTTCCAGGATTGCTTGGGCTCAATCCCAAATGCACCATTTCCATTGTGCAGTGGATTACTGCTTCACCCACTTTACCTTATCATTTTGTCAGTCTAGAAGTACTTAGGGTGTGATAAGCTGTCCTGGCCTCACAGCCACTTGATGTCCCATAGTCAGGCATTCAATGTTCTACAGCCAGAGAAAAGTCCATAATGGCTATTGTTTCAATGGGCACATTATGTTCTCAGAAAACTTTCTCCAAATCTACAAAATATCCTCTCCAAGCTATTGCCTTTTTAATATTTGTGTGTGTGTGTGTGTGTGTGTGTGTGTTTATTTAATACAGAGTCTCTCTACATAGCCCAGGCTGGTCTTAAACTCAAGATCCTCCTGCCTCAGCCTCCCAAGTGCTAGGATTACAGGTCTATGCCTGTGCCACCACGAATGGCTTAAATTAGTCCCTTAGTTTAGCATTTATAAAGTCATTGCATTGAGGCTATAGTATTTTCACTTAATATATGGGTTGTTTCAGGGGATTGTATTTATTTTTTCTTGTTATTATCACTCTTATTCCACTAGTCTAGGAACCAATGTGAGTAAACTGCCCATTGATAAGGATTTCCATCCTGATTATGCTTATAATCCAGTGGTCTCCAATCTCTGGCATCAGGAACTGGTTTCAGGGAAGACAATTCTCTCATGGGCTAGGGAAGGGTGTGGTTTCAAGATGATTCAAGTACATTATGTTTATTGTGTAAATATGGATGAGGCGACATTCACTCACCCACTACTCAAATTGGTACTGGTCAGTGGACTTGGGGTTAGTAACCCTTGTTGTAAAGAACTGGGTAAATGATCACTGGATGAATTTTAAGGCACACTTAGCCCAAGATTCCATACTTGGGTGAAGCTATCTTGCATATATCATATCTTGAGACCATGATGGAAGCAAACCATCTTAAAAATGCAATGTGTGAAAGAAGAGGAAAAATTGTAGTTTTACTTATACTTATTTGGATACTTTTAATTTTTGTTTAATTTTTAATATCCACTTAGGTTTTTCTTCCATTTACTTTTATTTAGACCACAAGAAGCCATATCTGAACCTAATGAGATGACTATGCATCCACACAACCTTGAACTGGATGCAGTGGTGTGTGGGAGTTGAGATTATCCTTCTTAGGGCATTGGTATATTCTTTGTGAGGGAAGAAGAGTGGAACAGACATATCATGACAAGAAGGGAAGATTCTGGAATCTAATGCTAATATTAAGTGGTCATCAATTCCATGTGGTCTTTGTATTTCTTAGCACACAGGAAGATTATGCCTTTCAGTATCTCCTTGAGTTTGTTTGGGTTCACCAGATTAGGTTCTAATGAATGAAATTCACATTATTTGCTGGTCTGAACATTTAATTAGTCAGTTTTCCATTGCTGTGACAAAATGCCTGAGATAATCAACTTAAAAAGAATAAAGATTTATTTTGGCTCACAGTTTCAGAAGTTTCAGTCCATGGTCACCTGCCTCACTTTAGGCCTGTTGTAAGGCAGAACATCATGGAGGAGAGTGTGCAGTAAAGCAAAGCTTCTCACTTCATGGTGGCCAGGAAGCAAAGAAAAAGACAGTAGCAGCCAGGGTTCTAGTGTTTTCTTCAAAGATTTCCCCAGTAATCTAACTTCCTTCCACTGGGTCCTTATTCTTAAAGGTTCACCATATCCCAATAACACTACAAACTGGCTACTAAACCTTTAACACATAGTCTTTGAGTGTCATTTAAAATACAAATCATAACAGCATGAAATGTCAAGTGATCTACTCTTTCTTTTGTTAGTCAATGCTGCAGTATGGAAGAAGCTGATGTCTCTGTCACAATGTGAGCAACAATATGAGCAATAAATAAACTTTTTATGTTAAAGTATTGATATCTGGAGGAGCATACTTGTTGTAGCACTTAAAATGTGAGCAAAAACCTGTTTTGGAATACCTCTATTCCTTATATTACTAGGTGGCATATTTTTAAATGCTTACCTGTAGCTTTTACACTTCAATAACAACTTTGTTGAGTATAGTTTCTATATATTTTGTGCGTATTTCTTTCCCTGAGAAGTTTTCAGGCGATACTAAACTGTGTTCTAGCATTTAATGTCACTGTAGAGAAGTCTGAGCCAGTCTGAATGGTTATGCTTTTTGGCAGAGTTAATCTTTCTTTTATATATAGGCAGAAATGATGTTTTTTTTTCAGTCCAGTAATATTTTTTGATAAATATCAATTTTTATCATTCTATTCCTTATGCCCTTTCAAACTATAGTTTTTTACTTCTTTCTTTATTTTGGAGGAAGTTTATATAGTTATATTTTTGTGGTGGGCTGGATTCTAAAAATAATCTCAAATATTCTACACTGTAATCCCCAGAACCTGTGATTATGACAAGTTATCTCTTCTGTGATGATATAACATTGCACATGGCACAGTTAGTCTTACAATAAGGAGTTTATCTGGATGGGCCAAATCCAATCACATGAGCCCTTTTAAAAGTAGTCTCCTCGGGTAGATAGCAGAAGTCAGAGAGATCAGAAGCACAAGAAGCATTAGAGGTCATGTTGCAGGCTTTGAAGGTGGAGCAGGCCATGTGCTAAGGATCCTCATCAACATCTAAAAGATGAGCATGGCCCCCAGCTAATAGCCAGAAAGCAAGAACTTCAGACCAACTTTGGCAAAAATAGAAATTTGCTAACAATCTGGATATAAGTTTAAGAATATTTCTTGCTCAGATGTTTCTGAAAAAACAGTTGGTCAACTCCTTCATTTCAGCCTTTTGCAATCCCAGAAAAGCCAGCTGAACTGTGCTGAAATTTTGACCTGCACAATCTGAGATAAAAGATGAATGTTGTTTTCAGCTACTAGGTTTGTGGAATTTGTTATGCAGCAATAGAGAACAAATGCAATTTTAAAGTATTTCTCCTGATATTTTAAATTCTCTTCTTCAAAGAAACCTATTACGCTTGTGTTGAATTTTCTTTTTGCTTAGTGTCTTACTATTTTTAATCTTAAACAGTTTTATCTATCCTGTCCGTCATATATTTTACTGCATTTTCAGCAGCGCTAGGTCTCCATTGTACTGCTTAAAAATGGTCTTTATAACTAAAGTGGTGCCTTTTTTATTCTTCTCCTTCATTCCTGAATTATGGCTGCTTCTGTTTATCTCCTATAGTTGTCATTACATTTTTTCCTATGTTCCAAAATTTCTACTCTGAACTTGAAAAAAGATTCAGATTTGTTTTTGTTTTCAACTCAAAACAATGTATTGGGTCTCAGTTTTTATACACGCTTTAATAACATTTTTCTAGTGAATGTTCTTTACCTGTTATTTGCTTTCCCTGCTTCTTTTTTTGTTGTGGGATTTTTGTATAAATCTTGTGCTTTATTTTGTTTGTATCATTTTTGAATGATAGTAGTTCTCCCTAGGCCAACAATTCTGGGTAATCCATGTAGGGAAAGAGACCAGAATTCTAGGCCTGCAGAAATTCTCCCTGGTACACTGTAAAGTTTCTTAAAATAAAAGCTTGTGCACATCAGTGAATCATTTTTGCTTTTTACATCTCCACAGCAAACATGAATTTTCAGTATAAGGCTGCTAGTAACTTAAAAGATTTCCTCTTCCACTCTGCCTTTTACTCATATTTCCTGCACAGATGGAATATGTTTCTTCACTACATCAACCCTCCCCCACCAAATAGGTTGGAGCTCTGACCATCAGCCAGTATATACTGTTTTGTTGTTGTTGTTGTTGTTGTTGTTTCAGATATGAGGTTGTTTCCATTTTCTAATAGATAGTGCCTTGTGCTTCATAGAGTTGTACTTAACTGGACCTACATTTTCCAGTATACTTAATAGAGATTTTCTAAGCCCTCTGCAATCTTTATTAAGAGCATATTGTGGTTTGAGCCATGCCTAAAAGTGAGGTGTGAGTGTGTGGAAAAGGGCTTTGACCAGGTGAGACAAATTTCAGACCATTGGACTTTTGTACTTTGTTTGCTTCATGTTTTGATTTCTGCAGGAAAGAAATGCAGTAGATTGTTAAAAAACAAAACAAAACAAACAACTGCATCAAAAGCTTAGTATCTTAAAATGCTAAAAACAGAAATGGACAAGATGTGTCTATATATGATTACATGTCATAGATCTACGTTGTTGTTGTTGTTAGGGCTGTTGAGTCATGTCCGACTCATAGCTACCCTCATAGGGTTTTCAATGGCAGATTGTTTTGGGATTGCCTTGGGAGTGGGTTGCCATGTCCTTCTCCCATTTTTGTGGTGCTGGGAATCAAATCCTGGGCCTCAGAGACTGCAGAGTGGCGCTCTACCAATTGAGCTAAATCCCAGCCCATAGATCTAGAGGATAAAGAAATAAACTGTCAATTAACTGGAGGAATATTTTCTAGATAACAGCCTGCAATATAGGCTCTTACTGTATTATTCATTATGATATGTAAAGGCATAAGCATCAATATTTAACCCTTTCCCAAACACATCATGTGAAGTTGGCATCAGTGGACATCTGAAAACTCTGATATGATTGAAGATAAGTTGAATATAAAGAAGACCAAGAAAAGCAGTTCAAAGATGTATATAAAGCACCAGGTATAGTGGCACACGCCTGTAATCTTGGCAACTTGGGGGGTGGAGGCAGGAAGATCACAAATTTGAGGCCAGAGTTAGCCTGTGCAACTTAGTAAGACCCTGCCTGACTCTAAACAAAAAAATTTTTAGAAAAGGGGTGGGAGATGCAGGCCAATGGTAGAACACTTGCAAAGTATACACAAGGCCCTGTATTCAAACCCTGCATAGTGCTCCCCCAAAGATGTACATAAAACCATTAGAATAATTCAAAATTATCATGTTATAAATGGAATTTATTGGCAAAAACTATTGATGTTGTGTAAACTATTCTTATGACCTTTAGAATAATTGAATGATTATCTTTGAATGTTAAATTTCAGAAATACTAGTATAACTGATGTGGTAGAATTGCTTTCTCCTTACTAAAATCACAAATAGAGTCTTCTAAAACACCATGTTAGCCAATAATTCTCAAGTCACTCAATATTTTTTGAAGTACTAGGGGATGAATCCTCACCCATGAGAGGCAAGTGCTCAATCACTTTTTATTTTTTTATTTTGAGACAGGGTCCTACTAGATTACTCTGTCTGCCTCAGGCCCCAAACTTGTGATCCTCTGCCTCAGTCACCTGAGTCACTGGAATTCCAGGTATGTGCCACAACACCTGGCTCAAATATTCTTTGTAACAAAAATCCAAATAACTGAGGCTTTCCCCTTTCTCTGAATAAGAGTACATAAATTCATGAAAAGGGACAGGACTGAAAAATGCAAACCTCTATATAACAAAAAGGTGCCATTCAAAAGTGTCATTTCACTGACAAATAGAAGAAATCTGAGCCAAATTGGCCAAGAGTAGAATTTCTTTTAAAAATCTAAAGTTTCTGTTTATATTCACTGCTTGTTAAAATCTTCTTTTGGGAACTTTAGAAACAAAATGCCATAACACCTCAAGCACCTGTACAATGTACTCACAAATGATCTCTACACGATTTCCTCCAGGGATCACATTGGTCCACTTAACAACAGTATGGAAGGTATTTGAAAAGTCATTTTTATCTTTCTATCTTTTCTCAGTTGGCAATTTTATAAAGGGTTTAACTCTTTACTATAGACTATGCAGATGTTCTTTAGACTATCTATAAACTCACTTTACAATTATGACTTATACTCCTTTTCTATTGTTTTCTTTTCTCCAATAACCAAATTATCTCTTGTTTCTGTTGGTTCATTAGTTTACCTCTTTTTTTGTCTCAAATGAATATATCAGCAATTGTTTCATTCTTAGCTCCATGAACAGCAGGATTTATTCAATAATTCTTTGTGGAACTTCTAATGTCTTCTAACAACCTTGAAAATAGTATTCTCCCTGCCACATCTGCTGTTGCATGGATTAATCACAATTTTTTAAATATAGCATGAGTGTAATGCAAGTTACTTCATCAAGTCAGGAAATAGTAAGAACTAGAGTAATGTGATGTTTTAGTTTGAGCAGGGTAAAGAAAGCTGAGGAGAAAGGAGTGAAGGGAAAAGAGTAAGCAAGTATGTATTGGATATGCAAATGAAGGTCAATCCATGCTATACCCTTAAAGATGTAATAATCCCTTTGGGATTACTCAGGAACTGGAATAAAAGGAGTCCAGAAAATACATACTTGGACCTAAGTAAAAAGACACAGAACATTCTAGAATAAGCCCACCTCTTAAGTAGTAGAGTGTGAATTTACACATTCACTAAACTCATTCTTTCTTTCCAGAAACCCTTTTAGAAGTACTAGCAACACAAGGGGAGTTTAGCTCAGTTGTTAGATGGTGCTCTGTGCTCCTCTGTGTGGTCTGAGGACATGGGTTCAATCCCTAGCACTGAAAAAATGGGAGAAGGACCTGGCAGCTAACTTCTGAAACAATCTCCAAACAATCAGCCATTGAAAACCCTATGAATAGCAGAGAAGCATTGACATAGTGCAGGGCATGGCACAGTGTTGGGGAGTGTATCATTCTGTTGTACATAGGGTCTCTATGAGTTGGACCCGACTCGAGGCACCTAATGGGGCTGGGGTTCATCTCAGTTGGTAGAGTGCTTCCTCTGATCACTCTGAAGCTCTGGGTTTGATCTCTAGGACCACAAAAGTAGAAGGACCTGGTAATCCACTCCCAAAACAATTTGCCATTGAAAACTCAATTACTAACAAAGAAGCACTGACATAGTGCAGGTTATGGCACAGTGTCAGGGAGTGTTTTGTTCTATTGTACATAGGGTCACTATAAGTCTGACCTGATTTGCTGGCACCTAACAACAACAGAAAGACCATAATGAACCATAAACGTTCCCTCTAATATAGTTTTCTCCCTAAATAAATGCTTCTTCCCAAGGCTTTAAGCTGAAATCTGCCTTTGGAGAAGTACAATATACTCAGTTGGGTGCGCAGAGCCTACTGAGGCACCGAGCCATGGCAACTGCTGCCCCTCACCCTGGACCATGCACATCAGAGGCCAGCCATGTGCTAGCTGTTCATCACCTTGTATTGCATACTTACCAGAAAAAAACTCCTGGAGAATTTCACCTCTCTCAGGACAACTCTCCCTTAATAAATTCATTAGAGGCAGGTGCAGTGGTGCATGAATGTAATCCCAGCGGCTGGGGAGGCAGAGGCAGGAGGATTGCAAGTTCAAGACCAGAGGCAGTCTGTTAGCCAGACTCTGTCTCAAAAAGTAAAAAAAAAAAAAAAAAAAAAAAAGGGCTGGGGGTGCAGCTCAGTGGTCTAGCACTTGCAAAGCATGCAGGCGTGAGGCCCTGGGTTCAACCTCCAGTACCATCAAATAAATAAATAAGTAAATAAATAAATTCATTAGAAACTTTTGTTTCATGTTATACCATTGACTCCTGACTTATGTAAATGTCTGTGTTTTCAAAGTTCTCTCATGTTTCTTTGTTTCTCTATATAGTTTAGAATCTTCTTGAAAATAAGGAACATGAGTCATCTCTTTCATAATTGCTGTGCATATTACAGATACTCATTTGCCCAAATAGAGCTGAATCTGTTTTGGAATTTCAGTATCGTACCTTTATCTCTAAGTGCAGCTTTCATTCATAAGCTATAACCTAGAGGGGGGAAGCCAATAAAATTTCCTCTTGCTTGGATAAACTGCCCTTGAAATTAAGCCATTGTGTATCCCTCCACTTTAAACTCTTTCCTTTCCTCTGTCTCTTACAAATAGTTAAGAAATACAAGCAATAGTTAAATTACTAGTTAAAGACATGTGTCCTCAGAAGTCCATGAACACTGTATAAAAACAGAAAATATTGATAAAGATTATTAACCACATCTCTGATGAATTAGTTAAATTTTCATTATTGTTGTTGTTAGGTGCTGTTGAGTCTATGTCCGACTCATAGTGACCCTATGTACAATAGGTGAAACACTATTGTCAGTGCTTCTCTAATATTCATAGGGTTTTCAATGGCTATTTGTTTTTTGGGAGTGGGCTATCGAATTCTTTTCCCAAACCTACAGCACCTAGTATTCCCAGGTGGTCTCCCATTCAAGTACTTACCTGGTCTGACCCTGCTTAGCTTCCAGAATCTGACAAGTTCAGATTCTACAGTGGTAAGGCTGCAGGTAAGTTTTTCATAGGCCATGATAACTGCTGCAGTAGTGTCAGAAGTAGAACTTACTATTGGTTGTACCAGTAGAAAGAAGGAAAATAAAATTTCTCCATTCTAGGATCACAAGTTCGAGATCAGAGGCAGTCTGCATAATTTAGTGAAACCCTGTCTCAAAAACAATAAAAAAATAGACTGAGGGTGCAGCTCAGTGGTACAGCACTTGCAAAGCATACAAGCATAAGGCCCTGAGTTCAACCTCCAGTACCACCAAAAAAAAAAAAAAAAAATTCTCCATTCTTGTATTAAACTTGAAAGGTCTTCTATGGATTCTTGCTTTCTTCCATTTTACAATTAATCTGGTAATAATCAGATACTAATCTGTAGTCTTTAAATCAGTATTCATTAATTGAGTATATTCTATTTGCCAAGCACTGTGCTAAGCATGAAAGGAAAAAATAATTAGCTGTAGTGTTTCTCCTAAATTAGACAAATAGGAGAAAATGTACATAATGGAATTATTATGATAGAGTGTGATTATTATTATAATAAAACTGCTATTTAGTTCTTGAGGAAAGAGAAGAAGGGCATCTTTACCCTAATAAGAGCTTATGAGAAACTTCTTAGAAGAGGAGACCTGTGGTTTATACACTTCAGTGATACGTTATTGTTGTTAGGTGCTGTGGAGTCAATGTCCTACTCAGAGTGACCCTCCATGCAACATGTGAAACACTATTATCAGTGCTTCTCATAGGGTTTTCAATAGCTGATTGATTTAGGGGAGTGGGTTGCCAGGTCCTTCTCCCACGCCTACAGCACCTGGTGTTCCCAGGCAGTCTCCCATCCAAGTACCAACCAGGCTTTACCCTGCTTAGCTTCCAAGATCTCACAGCACCAGACACCACAGTGCTACAGCTGCAGGCTAAGTGATAAGTAGCTATTAGAAGCAATCTTGGGAATGCTCAATTTAGGTAGGAGGTTAAATAGGATGATTTCTGTGGATATCATATGATTTTTGTCCTCTGAGAACATTCAAATACTTTTCAGAATTATATAGTTATTTAATGGCTAGGGAAGATATAGCATAGATCAAAAAAAGTGTAGCAAAAGAGATAAGTCTGACTCAGTCAAATAAATAACTTTAAAAGCCACCTGAATTAAGAATCAATTAAGAGAATTTGAAGTGAAATTATCAATTATTTATGAGGGAAACAGAATTAAAATCTCATTAAAATAAACTATCCAACAATATAATCATGATATACCTCAAATTTTATCAGAATCATCAGCTTATATATTTTAATGAATCATGGTAATAATTGCAAATGAGATTTCACTGGCCTTTTATATCAGATGTACCTATAGGTATTTTGGGTCCCTGAAAAGTTCCCAGCATCCCATAACAATTGCCAGAAAGTTATGTATGGTTCTTTTGTTAACAAATCCTTTCTTCCCAAGTGTTGCAGCTGTTCCAACAGGCATTCCACAGTTTTCTTTAAGTGGAATCGCTTTGATGTCATTTTCTCACTGGAGACATTTGGAGTGTAGCTAGGACCAAAGTCCTTTCTGCAGCACTGTAGCTCTTCATGTGAGTCCCATGGTCTGTTACCAAGGACCTCAGTGTTTCTTAGACCCTAACAAGGATTTTGTGTGTCCTTCCTAGGTCATGTGACTGATAACCAAAAACTTCAATATTCCCCAGAGTTTTATAAGTCCTGGAGTCTACACAATGTAGGAATATATGTCCTGTCCTTAGTGTATAAAAACAAGAAAATGTGATAGAGTCTCAAGAGAAAATACTAATCTTGAGATGATCCAGATAATGCTGGAGACATAAGTAACCTTTATAAGTATGCTCAAAGAGATAATAGAAAGATGATTAAAATTAGTGAAAAGGTAGGAATACAGCTGAGAAACAGAGGCTATTGAAAAGATACTGATGGGAATTCTAAGACTAAACAAATGTAATGTATGCCTGGATGTGATGGTGGTGAATTTGGGGGCACTTGGGAGACTGAGGCAGGAGGATTGTGTATTTGAGGCCAGCCTGGGCTACAGAGTGAGAACCTGTCTAAAAAAGAAAAAAAAAGAAAAAAAAAGATATTTTAAAAATCTCACTGTTTGTGGCTCAATAACAGAATGAGAATTTGAGAAGGAAAAGTGAATGAAATTGAAGATAGATGAGTAGAAATTATCCAATCTGAAAAAAACAGATTGAAAAAATTTATAGGGCCTGAAGACTGTGGGACAATATCAAAATGTCTAATATAAATACAATTGGAGTTTCTTATGAAAAGAAAAAGTATTAGAACAGGAAAAGTATTTGAAAAAATAATGGCTGAAATTGTTCCAGAGTTGTTGAAAGATGTAAATGTACAGATTGAAGAAATTTAACTAATCCCAAACAGGGTGAGCTCAATGAAATCATACCTAAATGCATGAGAATCAAACTGCTACACAACAAAGATGAAAAAGAAATCAAAGCAGTTAAAAAAATATGAGGGTTGGGGTTTAGCTCAGTTGGTAGAGTGCTGCTCCATACTCTCTGAGGATCTGGGTTCGATTCCCAGTACCACAAAAATGAGAGAAGGATGTGGCAAACCACCCCGGAAGCAATCCCAAAACAATCAGCCATTTGATAACCTTGAGTGTCCATGGCTATGAGTTGGACCTGACAACAAAAACAAAAACAACAAAACAGAATGAAACAATTCAAATGACCTTGGATTTCTCATTAGCAACAATGAGGCCATATGACAGTAGAACATTTTTAAAGTGCAATCTGTATTCCTATATCCAGTTGAAGTTCTTCAGGATGAGAAAAAAAATGATACCACTGGGAAAACTGGCTCTTTAGAAAATGTAGAAAGGGCAACAGAGTGAATATTGTTTGTTGAATTTTGTCTCCCAAAAAGATATGTTGAAATTCTAGTCCTAGTACCTGTGAATATAACATTATTTGGAAATATTGTCTTTGCAGATATAATTAAGATTTAAATTAAGGTGGGGCATGCTGGCGTGTGGGAGAGGGAACTTAATCTAATACAACTAGTGAGCTCATGGGAAGAGAAAAGATATAGAATCAGTCACACACACAGAGAGGAGAATATTACATTAAAATGCAGATACAATGAGGAGAGATTGACAATGGAGATATTAAATAGTCTAAATACTAAAATTAATGTGCAGATATTGACAGAATAGACTTTAAAAATGGCAAGATACTCCTATATACTACCCATAAGAAAAACTTTTTTTGGGAGACAGACTCTCTCTACGTAACCAAGGCTGGCCTTGAACTCACAATCCTCCTACGTCAGCATGATGAGTGCTGAGATTACAGGTATGTGTAGATGCCTAGATGAGAAATTTTAAATGTAAAAGCATGGACAGGTTAAAAATGAATGGACAGAGTGAAATATACCAATTAATCAGCATGAAGGCTAGTGTGATATCAATAGAAAGGGACTTTAAAACAAAAAAGTATTATCAGATATAATCAAGAATAATTTTCAATGAAAAAGGGATTCTTCAGAACAAGTATCAGTATAGATGCTATTGAAAATGTTACCTCAAAATATATGAAGGATTAATTGACAGAATTAAAGGAGACAAGAGACAATTTCAAGAAAATTTTAACACATCTCTCAGAAACTGAAGCAACTCAACAAAAAACTTGAAAAAGCCCAGGACCTGGGACTCACACCTGTAATCCCAGTACTCAAATAGCTGAGACAGAAGGATCATGAGTTCAAGGCCAGCCTGGGCTACCTATTGAGACTTCATCTCAATAACAAAAGCAAACAAACAAAAGCTCCCAACATGACATAGAAAGCGTGACCATAATATCAAGCACTTGATCTAATTGGCATTTATGTAGAGATGAGTGTTATTATTAGCTTTCTTTCAAAGTTACATGGTTTGCAAAGTAGCAGAGCTATGAATTGAATCCAGTGAGTCCAGCTTCAGATGCCATATCCTAACACCTTACCAAGTGTTCCAGCTGCTAAACTATCATAGGATCTAAAAATTCCCTGGAGAAAATGTTAGGCTTTAAAATACATGTCACAATCTCTATACACTTAGCATCATCAGCTGAATTGACTGAGGCTTAATATAAAGGACATGAGAAAGATTATCCTTATCCTCAAAATATCAATAAGCCCATTTCTTGATTCCTAAGACACTAGAATTATTGCTTTATCATAGCTTTGATCATGAAGTAAGTGCTCTTGGAGTAACTGAACAGTAGTCTAAGACTGTACTTTGTTATGAATGATTCTATAAAATCCTTCTTAAATGTTTGCTTTGATTAAGATTATAAAGAGCTGTAGGTGGCCTTGATAGTAAGGTAGGCAACTAAAGTGAACTGGGAAAGAAAGAGTGAGGATGCCAGTAGGTAGAACAAATGACTTAAAAATAAATTGGCTGGCTGCCATTGTGCTTGACTGTAGTCTGAGCAACTCAAGAGGCTGAAGCAAGAGGACCTAAGTTCAAGGCCAAAGGTAGCCTGCACAATTTTGCAAGACCCTGTCTCATGAAAAGATGGGGGAAAACTTGAGGTATGGGTCACTGGCAGAGCACTTGCCCAGCATGCAAAAGGCCCTGGGTTCAACCTGTTGTTAAAAAAAAAAAAAAAAGGTTGGGATTTCTAGAAGACTCCTGACTCTACAGTTTATCCTATAACCAAAATTGAAGACAAAAATGTCTCTAGGAAACATAAAAAATGAAATTATAAACACTTAATTCACCATATGAATTGCAGTTTCACTGCTTGATTAAAATCACCAGAGGATAACTCCCAGCTAGGATCAGCTGGTGTGGCAGAGAGTGTTTGGAATGAGGACTACAGTTGGTGTACAACTGTTTTCTGAAGCCTACCTGCTCCCCTGCTACTGGCTTCAGCCTGTGATCTATATTTTGTAAATTTTAGAGAAGTTTTCAAGATGCATGCAGCATTTCCATGGCATTCACATTTCAGACAATCATGGTTCTGCCAAGCTAATTTTACTCAAATATCAAAATTTCTTTCTGGACACTGACTCACGTGATTCTTCACAGTAATAACGGGTAGTTAACATTCCCACCTTGCAGAGAGAAAGATGGAGACTGAGGGGATCTGACTTAAATGGCCATGGTCAGAAACACAATGGGGAAATTTTCCTGAATATAAACATAACCTTAAACAATTGAATGGAAAAGGTACAGTGCGTATACACACATCTGTAACCCCAGCATCTCAGGAGGCAAAGGCAAGAGGATCGCATGTTTGAAGCCATCCGCAGCCTGTGTAACTTAGCTAGAACCTTAGCTAGAACCTAGAACCAAGATAAAAAGTGAAAAAAAGAGACTGTGGTGGAGCTCAGTGGTAGAGCACTTCCAAATTATGCATGAAGCCCTGGGTTCAGCCACCTAGTAGTGCAAATAAAAAAAAATTGTTTTGAATGAGAGAAAAGAAAGAAGGAAGGAAAAAAGGAAGGAGGGAAGGGAGGGAGAAAAAGAAGGAGGGAAAGAAGTTTCAAATACTTGAAAAGACTTTGGTGCATTCAAGGAACCCTCTACGGTTCATTTCTCCACCTTTGCATTTCTTATTAAAATAGAAAATCTGAAAAAAAAAGAGTTTGGTAAATTAATCAGAAGCAACATCAACAGTACAAAGGGAAAAAGAAAGCAGAAATTCAAATCTTTCTAATATTCTATAGGACAGTCAGATAAAAGAATAATAATAGGTTACTCTTTCTAAAAAAGGATGATATCATTTCAGAGTACATTTCTATCACAGAGTAGGAAAATGAAAAATGAAACTATTTCTTCAGTGCAAACAGATATATGAAGACCTCAACTACTAACAAGTGAAAAATATCAGTATATACATTTTAAAAAGATAGAAAAAAGGAAGGAAAGGAGATTAAAAAGAAGAAAGAATGATGCTATGTTGGATCTCTACCTTCCCTCCCAAATTTACTTTATAAAGCAATAATAGCAGATTGGTTAATGGGTGAGTTTCCTTTGATTAAACTCCAAGTGGTGATATGATGTACTTCAGTGGTAGAGCACGTCCCTAGCTTGTGCAAGATCCTAGGTTCAATCACCAGGAGCAAAAATATGAACAAACAACAAAGAACCCAAAGAGCTCTGTCATTCTGATCATTTTTATTAAAATAAGTATTCTAGTGCTGCAAAGAGCAATCATTTTTACTGCTTGCTAATAAAGCAATCAAATTTGCTAGTTATCAATATTCAGTGCTCCTAGTTTTGTTTTGTTTTCTTTTTCTTTTTCGTTCCAGTACTGAGGGACTGAACCCAGGGCCTCATGTATACTTTTCGCATGGGCTCTACCACTAAGCTGTATCCTAGTACCACCCCAGCCCCCACGTTCCCTTTTTTTTTTTTTTCACCTTGAGACAGGGTCTCACTAAATTGTACAGGCTGCCTCTGGCCCCAAATCTGCGATCCTCCTGCCTCTGCCCCCTGAGTCACAGGGATTACAAGCATGCACCACCATTCCCTGCTCCTCAAAGCTACCTTTTAATAAACCATGATTTTCTAGTAATTTGTCTTATAACATGATATCCAAAGAAGTAGAAATAGTGTGAAAGGATTTCTTTTTTATTTCCAGCCATAGGGAGGTCTGTAGAGCTGTACCTACATGCTCACGGTGTCCATTCACACACTATCAAGTAACAGTTTATTCATCTGTTTACCGGCTGTGTACTGAGCGTACAGCATGTGCCCATATCTATGGGATAGAAGGAACAAATCAGTGAGTAAGAAGCTATTTGTGCTTTTTAGGAGCTTGCAGTTTAGCTTCTACAAGACCACTCTTCAGAGAGTTCTCAACCTCAGTTCAAACCCCAGCACTGTTAGAAAAACAAAAGAAGTGACATCAGAGTAGAGACTTTATGGACAAAGGCATTAGCTAGGTAAGTAGGGGGATGTATGCCCCATGCACAACAAATGGCTTGCACAAATGTAAAGGGGAAGAATGGAGTCTACAGGATGCAGAATTTTATTTAAATAACCAATTCATTACAAAGCTGAGCAATTATCTTTATGGGAGCTATATTATCACGAGAAAAAAATAAGCCTGAAAAGTTAAAAAGTGAAAAACTTCAATTTTAAGTCAATTGAACCAAAGTAATGCACGTTATTTTGTGCTTATTTATGTCTTTTTGTTCAACACAAAACCTGACTGAACGACTGCTCAATTTATTGAATGGGTGAATGAACAAATGAATGATTAATGAATAAATGCTATTACCCTCGAGTTTTTTCATAGCTTTTAACTGTCTAAACTAATGACACAAAAGCCCAATTTTTACTAATATCACAAAGCAAAACCTTAAAAGCTACTCCCAAAATACATAGAAAAATTTAAAAAAGTATACTTTTTCCCAAATAAATTAGATCTCAAAGGAAGAGTGAATAATTCAAATCAGTTCCATTCACATATATCTGAGCATCCTGTATACCTAGTAGCCTAGAGTTAGGCTCCTCACAGATGCCTAACTTTCATTTGAAATGCTTATGCATATGAAATAATCTAAGAAGAATAAATGAAACATGAAACAATACAGTCCTCACTAGGTGCCACAAACAGAGGTTCAGAAAATTAAGAAGAGTGCCAGTGGAAAAGGATGGCCTCATTTTGGACCAGGACCCTCAGGGCTGGCCACTCAGAGGACAGGAGGTATATTCTAGGTTCTAGAGGACTTCTAGGATTTATCCAAGACCAGAGGGATGGGCATACGAGAATGTTACATGAGCAAAATGAGCCCGGAAATTCATGTGTAAGTTTTCTTGGCAAAGTAGAGGTTTGTGAACAATTTGAAACAAATCGTGGTCATGAAGAACAAAACCAAAGAGATGCTGTGCAATTGCAGGAAGGGTAGTGAACTGAGGTTGGGAAAATCTAGGTTCTACTTTCTACATTGTCATTAGGCACAGTGTGATCCCACTCTGAAGATTTAACCACTGAGGAAATCACAGCAACCTCATCTGTAACACAGAACATAGAGATAGAAGGGTTTGGAGGGTTGCTTCTCACTTGGAAGTCTATGTTTCTAAGAGTGCTTGTTCTCAGGGTTAAATTTAATGTTCAGCTACAATAATCATTCTATTCTAGGTTCTCTGATTTATGCTGACACCTGAATTCCAAATTTATGTACACCAGGTGAAAAATAGCTAGTGATCTTCTGAACAGATTTCAAACAGATTTGAATATCCACCTCAATGGTTCTATAAAACACTAATTGTTGCTTCTTCAGAAAGTCTAGATACCTCACTTATAACATGAAATAATCCACACTTTTTTTTATTCCTAACTTGTTATGTGTCTGCTTTTTGGGAGATTATGAAATCCTTCACAGTAGGAGCTGTGCTGTCTTTACAATCTAATCTTTAAGTTTGGCTCATGGTGACAGTTAGTAATTATGATGATGATCATAATTGGCTAAATATTTTGAGTTATTATTGTTCCAGGATACTTTTTGTTAATGGTGATGGAGATCAAACCCATGGCTTTGCACATGCTAGGCAAGCACTTTACCATTGAGCTACATCCTCAGTCCTGCCAGATACTTTTAAAAGTATCATTTCTTTTCATCTTCTCCAAATCTATATAATATGGGTATTTTGATTATTCTCTACCTCACAGACAGAGGAAACTGGAGCATATGGAGGGTTTCAGTCTGTTACTCAGTTCTCCCTAGCTCAGTGAGAAATGTCCCCAAGAATCTGATCGGAACATATTCCCTATGATCCTGATGATCTCTTGACCATTTCTCCAGAGCATTATAGCACCATATATATATATATATATATATATATATATATATATATATATATATATTTTGTGGTCTATCTCCTTCTTTCAATGTTCAACACATATTTACTGCTAAATGTGCCAGGTACTGTGCTGAGAACTAGGGGTATGAAGTGAACAAAACAGACACAGACCCTTCTCTCATACAACGGACACCCTCAGGAGAATTCTAGATACTATGCTGGAGAACACAGATTGCTAAGGGGCAGAGACAAGGCATCAAGCCCCATACTCGGTTATCAGAGAAAGTTCTAGCATCTAAATGATAAATTAGATAGGAAAAGGGAAGGGATGAAAAATGTGTGTGGCAAGAGAATGTAAGCAAAAATAATCAATAATTGAAGCTCCAGAGGCAGATAAGAATTGACAAACTAGGGAACTGAGGTGGTTCCAGTCACTACTTCCCAGATGCACGGAATAGGCTGAAAACATAGGAAGGACAGCATAGCTGGACTTTGGAAACCACGTCAGAGGGTTTGATCTTTGTCTGAAAGGCAAGTACAGCAAAAGGTTGACGCTGGGGAATGACAGTTCAATGTTTGTTTTAGGAAGATACCTCTGGGCTCCTTATAGAGAATGGTTTGGAGAGAGGCAAAGTCAAGGTAGAGGTAGTGAAGTGGCTCAAGTAGTGACACAGGCTCAAGATTGTCTTCTCTACAGTTAGGGTCTTAAGAATAGACTAAAATGAGCTAGGGATGTTATTGTGAGACTGTAATCCCAGAACTCAGGTGACAGAAGCAAGAGGATGACAAGATCAATGCCAGCCTAGGGTACATAGTGAGACCTTATCTCAAAAACAAAAAAAATTAAACAAGAAAAGAATAGACTAAATTGAGCAGATATTAAATGGACAGATACCTAAGCCGTAGAATTCTAGGCTTTAACTAGCTAACTGCTTATGTGTACTGTATATAGCTAATTCTATACAAATGAAGTGTGATTGAGACCATGGTTGGATTTATCAGTTGAGTTTATGTCCTCTGTGCTGTGTTGTTAAAACAAGTTCCCTTTGTGCTGATCACTTCCTCTATGAAGTCAGCCCTGATTGTCTTTCTTCCAAGCTCACAGAAATCTCCATTCTATAATGTTTCACTGCAGTTGTCTGAGTCTCCATTACATTATAAGATTTCAAAGAGGATATCTTCTTTTATCTTTATATCTCCAGTACTTCCTAGTGCCAGAAAATACAACACAAGTGTACTATGATTGAATATACACTTTAATTGCTTCGCTGGTATCACGGTTGCTGTTTAGAAAAATCACTTTTCCTGACACAATGAAGAACTCTGTTAGGGCAATTGGATGGTCCATGTATCTTAAGCCTATTAAACATTTGTATTAATTTAAAATGAGAAAAAACATCATGGGAAATATCCTAAAATATTTCCCCAGCTATTTATTTTTCATGTTGAAGGAACAAATAACATGAAAGGCAACGAGTAGGAGCAGATTGTGGCATCGTAATGTATCACGCACAGATCAGATGATTCTATGATGCAAACCCTTTGTAATGGCCTCCGCTTCATATTCAGGCATTGACAATCAGAAACTGCAGCTGAAATGCAATGATTCATTCAAACTAGACCTGACATGTAAACCTTCCCAAGGTGTTCATCTACATAATTGTATGTGTTACTCATTTTCTCTGTCGCTCCATCACTCTTCATTCTCTACCACGATAGCCCCTGAAGCCTGAAAAAGCAGAGCTGGGGGTAGAGAGAGCATCACATATGAAAACACCCTGGCGGGAGAATTCACATCTTCATGTCCTTTCCTGCCAGCCTGGCCTTCCGTTTATGTCTGGGTGCTCTTTCTATCAAACTTCTGTCTTGTATCAATTTTTAGCAGCATGGATAATTTATTGCATCTATGATGATAGAAAACCAGCTTTATACATCATTCAGCTTGCAAAAGATGTGTAGCTTCAGTTCCTTAATGGTGTCATTTTGGCTGAATGCTATTAACAGATTACCCCTGCCTAGGGCAGTGGAGCATGTGCGGCAGAAAGATAACCTTGTGTTCGTAATTTAATATTAACTGTTTTCTCCATAGTACCTCTTTCCAGTACATTAACAACAAACCAATATGGCCTAGTCCCCTGCGGTCATATTCTTCAGCAAAAAAATGGATTACATGATAGCAAGTTCCTGAAGATTTCCAATGAAGTATTACAAATCACTCAACACCCGCTCTGCAGAAATGAAAAATAAACAGGCTTAGATTCAATCAAATTTAATTCCTCCAATTTAGCTTTACCGCACTTCAAAGGGTGCTCTTATTAATGTCTTGGTGAACAAATTTAACAGTCATTTTTCCTCCTTCTTATATGAAAGCCTCCAGTTGTGTTCAACATATAGTGAGATCAAGAAACTGTTTTATTTTATTTTATTTTTTTAGTGACTACTCTGTCACAGTTTGATATAAAAGTATAAGCCATTTACAGAAAACTCTTTATGGAATTTTTATCCTATTCCATTCCCGGGAGCTAAATTTATATCCTGCATTAGCTATCATAGCACTGGAGTATTAGTCTTCTCCCTTTGCAAGCAGTTCAGGGCAGTCGGAAGCCCTATCACTCTCCGCCACTCACATACACAGGCATTATGAGTTTATCTCATCTTCTGCAGCAAGTACCAGGCCCAATTCATTCCTTTAGGCTACTTTACTAATAACCTATTCCTTATCAGGCCCTCTCCACCTCAGCTTGTGATCAAAGACCCAATTAATGGAATGGAGAAAGGTGAAGCATTCAAATAATGGAGACAGCTGTTTTTCTCTGTTAGAGAAAATCCATTTGTATTGTTATCGCACATGCAAGTTCTGCGGCTCCTGTTTAATTCAGTCTTCCTCTATTTCTGATGATGATAAAGAAAAAAGTCACAATGAACTCCAAAGAGAATGGCAGAAACATCACCGTGTTTCAACTCGGTCTGGGAGTTATCAACTCGAAAGTGAAAATACAAGCAGATAAGGGGAGGAAATGTCCAACAAAGACCATATCAAAAAAATTTAAATTTTTTTCAAGCAGCATTCTCTATTCTTCATTCTAATTTTTTGTTCAGTTCCTGCCATAATATTGTATTGTTCAACTGTCTACCTCAGCAGAGCAGACTCTGATAATATCTCAAGTTCCACATCAATTGAAAAGTAATTAAAGGCAGAAAGAGTAATCATAATTGGTTGGAGTGGACATTTTTATGAACTTCATGCACTTATGGGCCCAGCAAACCTTATTAGAGCTCTGACTTTAAAGAGGATATTTCTCCACAAGTCTCAGCATTTTCCCCTAAACTCATTTTTAAGCTGTGTATTTTTCCCCCTTTAAACATTTTAAGCATTTCCTGCCCTCAATGGCATGCATGCTTTTCTTAACTGAACCCCAACATGAAAAGATTTTATCAGTGATTCTCAGGCATCAAGTATGACCACAGTCCCATTCCTCTGCTAAGAAATACAACTTGCCTGCAAATGCTCTGTCCTTTCTACCTGGTAATGGAGCAGGAAAGAGCAGACCTCTTGGTATTAGAGTTAATGTTATACTGTCTATATTTTCTCTTAATAAAAGCAAGTCAGACTCAAAGCTGGGAGAGAAAAAAATCCTGCGTGTGGAACATATTTGCTTATAAGGGTCTAAATCCAGGATTGTTTTTGGTTTTGTCAAATAAGAAGAGAAACATGTACATTGTTTTTCTCCCCTCAGGAGAATTCCCTTGGAAAGCTAGCATGAGAATCACATATTTGAATTCCTGCCTGAACACATATAACTAACAAAATAAACACGTACAAAGCTACAGTATATGCAATGAATAGAGACAGCAGAATCTTAAAGGAGTGTTCTCCCAGGTTGATAGCTCACAGGGGATTCCAAGAGGTGTGTGAGACTGAGCAGAAAAAAAGGAAGAAAGAAGTGTTATGCATTTGCATGCAAAATGAACATTTAAAAGAAGATTTTATGGAAATAAAGAATGATAATTATCAGACACGGATTGGTAAAAAGGTTGGGTTTTTCTTTTTTTTTTTTTCTGGTACAATTCAACTTTAAAGGTTGGATTTTTCTGTCCTTTTTCTTTGACTTTGACCTTTAGAAATAAAAAATAAATAAATAAAAAATAATTGGCCTTTTACTCCTATATTGGAATGAAGCAAACCTTGCTTTATTTGTATGTCATATATCTTTATATTCTTTTCTTACTGTTGAACCTAGAGCAAATAAACATAAAATAAAAACAAACCATCTTTCTCAAAAAGACATAAAATAGTAAAAGCAGAACTATCAATAATTTCCCTTAGGCACACTAAAATATAGAGACAATGCTGGTGTCAATGGAGTAGAAAAACCAAAACAAATTATAAATGTAGCTTAAAGTGTTCAGTTGAAAAAGTAAAGATCCATAAACCTCTTAGTGTATTTTAACTTTACGTAGAGGCAGGGGCTTGACTTTAGCTCAGTTGATAGAGTGCTGCTCTGCATTCTCTGAGGCCCTGGGTTTGATCCCCAGCACCATAAAAATGGGAGAAGGACCTGGCACTCCCAAAACAATCCTGAAACAATCAGCTATAGAAAACTCTATGAGTAGCAGAGAAGCACTGACATAGTGCCTATGTGGCACAGTGTAGGGGAGTGTTTTGTTCTGTTGTGCATAGGGTCACTATGAGTCAGACCCAACTCAACAGTACCTAACCAACAACAAAAATACAGAGACAATAACATAGATATATAGTAACTTTTCACTAGCAATCTTAGATTATAGAAGACCCCTCTCCCTTTTTTAATAGGACTGTCAGGATAGGTCAGTTATTTTGAGGTAACAACTAGCCACAAAAACGTTGGTCATTGAAAGCAGAGAGTTCTCATCCCTACTGTGTCCAGTGGGAATCAATAGGATGTCCTGTCACGTATATTCAGGGATACAGAATATCAGAGGCTTCATCATCTTTGGTGCCACTTTTCCAACATGATGTTCTAAGATCTACCAAAGGAGAAATGAGAGTGTGGAGACCCACATCTCCCAACACTGAATACTTTGGTCTAGAAGGGTTCTTTGTCATTTCTATTCTCAGGTCATTGGCCAAAGAAAGTCACATAGCCACAACTAACTTCAAAGGGGCACATACCCAAAAGGAGACCCAAGAATCTTGGTGAGCACTAAGGTCTACCACAAGAACTGTTTGTATTTGTTACAATGTTTAAAAATGGTAATGTTTCTTTGTTCAATCTCCCATTATAAAAGATGCTATAATCGCATACCAAGGGAGATACACGCATGTTTGCCTGCCTCTCTCTCTCACCCTGTCTCACTCCCCCGTCTCTCTCACAGTCTCTCTCCCTCTCTTTTCTTTTTCTTTTTTCAGTATTAGGAGATTGAACCCTGGGACTCACATCTAGGCAAATGCTCTACACTGAGCTGCATCCCCAGCCCCTTTTTGATTTTTCTATTTTGAAACAGGGACTTGCTAAGTTGCACAGGCTACCTCTCACCTCAAACTCGTGATCCTCCTGGCTCAGCCTCTCAAGTCACTAGAATTACAGGTGTGTGCCACAGTGCCTGGTTTTTCTTGTCTCTTTTTAATATAGATGAGGCCCTGAGTTTGATCCCCAGCATTCCAAAAATGGGAGAAGGTTGTGGCAGCCCACTCCCAAAAACAATCCCAAGACAATCAGTCATTGAAAACCTTATTAGGGTTGCTATAAGTTGGACCCAACTTGGTGGCACCTAACATGTTATGTGTGTGTGTGTGTGTAGGAGGCAGCATCCTACTCAGAGTACAACTTAATCCATGATACAGAAAAGGGCTTTCTGATGGATCTTTACCTTCTATAACCTAAAGGCCTTGAGAGCAAATATACAGAATTTTCCTGATTCAGATCTAGTAGGTTCACGGAATAAAAATACTTTTATGCTCTTTCCATGATGTGTAGATAGATCATATTATCTAGCTGAATAATTTCTAAAATGGAGTATTCTGGCCTAGAATACTTAAATCTATATTGCTTTCTGGGGCTGGGATTTAGCTCAGGTGGTAGAGCGCTGCTCTGCCGTCTCTGAGGTCCCGAGTTCGATTCCCAGCACCACAAAAATGGGAGAAGGACTTGGCAACCCATTCCCAAGGCAATCCCAAAACAATCAGCCATTGAAAACCCTATAAGGGTCGCTATGAGTCAGACACAACTTGATGGCACCTAACAACAACAACAACAACAACAATATTGCCTTCTTTCCTCCCTTCATTCATTCATCACTATTTCATTCACTCATTCATATCTGTTCCATAAATAAGATTGAATACCTACTGCAGCCAACACATATTTGTTTTTCATATCAAGCATCAGGAAGAAAGCAGATTTCTACTCCTCCAGAAACCCATTTAGGGAAGGAGCCAGAATATAAACTTCAACTAAAATATATGAAGAAAAAGAATAGGGTATTATCTTCTTTATAATTTACTACTCCTACCAGTAGCAATAGTTAAGAATTATAAGCATTCAACATCAGATACTAGTTTGTCCGATTCATATTTTTATTATTAGTAGTAGTAGAGTTGTTGTTGTTAGGTGCCATGGAGTCAGTATCTGACTCATAGTACCCTATGTACAACAGGTGAAAGACTATTGTCAGTGCTTCTCTGCTGTTCATAGGATTTTCAATGGCAGATTGATTTTTGGGAGTGGGTTGCCGGATCCATCTCCCAAGCCTACAGCAGCTGGTGTTCCCTGGTGGTCTCCCATCCAAGTACTAACAAGGACAGACCCTGCTTAGCTTCATCTGATGGATCGAATGCCACAGGGCTAAGGCTGTAGGCTTATTTTTATTAGTAATAGTATTGTTATTACACACATGACCAGCAATTTGATTATCTTGAAAAAATATGTGCAGCCACTTCTTCCAACTCAGATCTCTCTGTTCTACTCCCTATTATTTCTCTGGGTCGCTCCACCAGCCACTGATCAGAGGTCCCTAGCCCACCATCAACACACCACTTCTAGCAATGTTTATTTTAGGTCTTGTCTTCCTTTGGCTCCACACAGCTTCATCTGCTTCTCCAGTTCTACTTCTTTACTGCTCTGCTCTATGATCCCATCTCCTCAGTTTCATTATGATTCTGAGTCCTATAGACTCTAAAGGTTATTAAAGGCTCATTACTTGGCTACTATTTAGATGGTTCCCAACACATAGTGTTTCAACATATAATTTTTCAACTGTATAATGATGTGGAAGTGATATGCATTCAATAGAACAATACTTCAAATTTGGGTCTTTTCCCAGGCTAATGATATGTGGTCCAATACTCTCTAGTGATGCTGGACTGTGGCATCAAGACACAGCTCCCAGTCAGCCACCCTACCTCAAGGGGCAATGACCAGTACTTTACAGAGGACTGTGTTACCTAACTATGTTGTTTTGTAGGTGAAGTGTAGATGATGCATTTTTGACTTACAATATCTGCAACTTCTAAAGGATTCTTTGGGATGTAACCCTATTGTAACTCAAGGATCATTTGTATACATAAAAATAGTCTCTGTCCACTGACCAGACTTTATATAACCTTTATTTGTCTGGAAAGCAAAAGATCATTTTTCTCTTACTCTCACCATGGCATAAAACTTAGCTGTGAACTCAGACCCAAGTTCTCCACTTGTACCTCCAGTTTGCCTAAATCTGCAGTTAAATACCTGAGATTTAGCATTCTGAATCAGTCCAAATCATCTTCCTTTAAAACAAAATTCTTCCCTAAAATTCTTGTATTTTGATGTTATATCAAAGCATAAAACTTTTCACTTACCTCTTTCCCTCCATGTTAATCACCAAACACTTTGAGATCCTTTCTATAAGATATAACCTTTGATTTTTCTTCCATCTGCCATTACTGCTATTTAGCTTTTATTATTTCCCATCTGTATATTTCAAAGAGCACATTAAGAGGTCTAATGGCTTCTCATCCATCTTATCTCTAACTACCTAACCTACTGCCACTATCAAATTTTCCTAAATAGAAGTTATCTTTTCCATTTAGTGTGCCACTTCCCTTTTCAATAACTGTGATGGTTAATTGTATGTATCCATTTGAGTGGGTCATGTGATGCCCAGATACCTGGGACTGGGGGAGGGGCTACATGAAGTTGGTGTTTGAATTGATGGAAGGAGGAAAGCAGTTTGTCCTCTTCGGTGTGGGTGGGCATCACTCAATCTGGTGAGGAGCTGGATAAAACAAGAAGGCAGAAGACTAAACCAGTGGTCTCTGCCTGACCACTTGAGCAGAGACATCAGGCTTCTCCCTCCCTGGGACTGGGACTTACATCATAGGTGCTGCCGATCCTCAGGCCTCAGACCTTAATTTATGCCACTGGCTTTTCTGGGTGTCCAGCTTGCCTATGGCAGACCGTGAGACTTCTCAGCCTCCATTATCACTTAATCCAATTCCTCACAGTAAATCTCATGTGTTAGTTCTGTTTCTCTGGAATACCCTAACTAATAAAACAACTGACAATAATTTCTTGAGGTTTGAAGTTCCTATGTTTTTCATCATGAATTTCAAATATATATCTAGACTTATTTGTTACCAGATTTTCTTTTTAAAAATAGGAAATAAGACTTTTAAAAGATGTTTAAAATTGGCAAAAGGATAGAAACCTTTATAATTTTCTGAGGATTATTAGAAAATGTCTACATTTCTTTAACTTATATAGGTGTGTGTTTATGTGTATGTGTATGTGTAGATCAGAAATTACTTTTATGATTAATTCACACATTATTTATTCATCTATTTATTGTTTTAACAAATATTTATTGAGTGCTAACTGCATTATAGACGCTGTATTAATTAGTTTTGCATTGTTGTGACCAAAACACCTGAATAAAAACAACTTAAGGAAGTAAAGGTTTATTTTGGCTTATGGTTTCAGAGGGTTTCAGTCCATAGTGGCAGAGAAGACAGGGCTAAGGAGCTCAGTCCATGGCAGCAAGAGCTTGTGGCAAAGTCTCTTCACATCATCACAGATCAGGAAACAGAGGATGAGACCAGAAACAAGGACTAGGTATCACCTTCAGAGGCCTTCCCCTAGTAACATAATTCTACCAGCTAAATCCTGCTTTCTAAGGTTTCCACAGCCTCTCAAAATAGTGCCACCAACTGGGGACCAAGCATTCAAACACATGAGCCATTGTTGTTAGGTGCTATCCAGTCGGTATCTGACTCATAGCGATCCTGCATACAACAGGCGAAACATACTGTCTGTGCTTCTCTACTGTTCATAGGATTTTCAATGACAGGCTTATTTTTGGGAGTGGGTTGCCGGGTCCATCTCCCAAGCCTACAACACCTGGTGTTCCCAGGCAGTCTCCCATCCAAGTACTAACCAGGTCTGACCCTGCTTAGCTTCCTAGATCTAATGGGATCAGATGCCATAGGGCTATGGCTGCAGGCACATGAGCCTATGGGGAACATCAATTCATAATATCATTCTAGGTATGACAATTCCACTGTGGATTAGACATACATAACCACTGCTCCATGGAACTTATATGCATGAGGAAACAGAAAGTAAACAAATAATTATCATATAATATTATAGAGTGACAAATATTAAAAGGAAAATCATACAGAGGAAGGGAACAGAGAGGATGGAGGCAGAACTATTTTAGATAGGGTCTCCTGGGAAGTCACCTATGAAAACATAGCATTTGAGAACACGTGGGATAATTGAGCAAGTAGGTCATACAAATGCTAGCAGAGAGAAAGTACAAGAGAGGAAATGGTGTCAAGTAGGGAGGGTGCTTATTTTTGTTTGTAAGATAGCAGAAAGTGAAGTATGGTTGGAGTTCATAAGAGAAAGGCGAAGGCAAAGGATGAAGTTGAAAAAATAATCAGAAGGAACTTAAATCTTTTTATAACCAAAAAAATTAATCTGGAAAAGGCATAGCAGGCCGGGTGTGGTGGCACATGCCTATAATCCCAGCAGCTTGGGAGGCAGAGACAGGAGGACTGCAAGTTCTATACCAGAGGCAGTCTGCATAATTTAGCAAGAGTCTGTCTCAAAAAAGCCAAAAAAAAAAAAAAAATGGCTGGGGGTGCAGCTTAATGGTCCAGCACTTGGAAAGCATGTAAGCATGAGTCCCTGGGCTCAACCCCCAGTACCACAAACCTCTACAGAGAGCTCATTTCTTCCATCTCATTGTGTGATAGAGATTGAGACACAATTAATGGAAGTGGTACTTTCAGAAGGAGAACCCAAGATTTAAAAGATCTTAGTTGATTTTCTAGCTCACTTTTGAGGACTCTATTCCTTGTCTCTCCCTGTCTCTGCATTGCCATTTGGGGAATATGTTGCCTTTTGGGTTTTGTGTCTTAGTCTCTTTTAGAATTAAGTGACTCACTGAAAAAAAATTTTAAAAAAAGAAAAGAAAAAGGAAAAGGAAAAAAGGTGCACCTAGGAAAAACAAGCCATTACTATCTCTAATCTAGGCCCTTCCAGGTCCTATGATAGGAAAACAAACAGACTGAGAACCAAGGCCCAGATTATCCTCCTGGTATATTTTCAAAGCTGTGGCTGGCTAGCAATTCAGAGTCTTGGAAGTTTGGCTATAATGAGTAGCATTTCATCCTCCAAAAGGAAATGTGGAAGACCTAACACTTGGTACCTGGGCGTATGACCTTACTTGGAAATAGAGAATTTGCAGACATAATGAAGTTTAGATAAGGTGATACAATATTAGGATGACTAAATCCAGTGACAAGTTTCTTCACAAGAGAAAGGAAAGGGTATTTGGACAGTGAGACAAAGTGATACAGGGAAGGCACAGGAAAAATGTCATATGATGACCACAGTGGAGGTTGAAGTGATGCAGCTACAAACCAAAGAACACCAATGTGGCCAGCAACTCCCAGAAATGAAGTACAAGCAAAGAGTAATTCTCCCCTCGGATTTCAGAGGGAGCACTGCCCTGACAAAACCTTGATTTTGCACTTAGAACTGTGGAAAAACAAATTTCTGTTATTTAAATCCTCCAAATTTGTAGTTCTCTCTTCAAGCAGTTGAGAACACTAATGTATTGACCAATTCTATGCTTTTCTTCGTAATGAAACTAATCATTTCCCAAATCTAAAACCAAGGTTCACGTAATAGGACAAGGCATTATCATTTAAGGGATTGCTTATGTGCTATTGTACTTTTATGAGCAAAATTACTTGGAAAATTTCATATAAATAACAAATAGTCTGAATGCAAACGTATTTGTCACAAATTGCTCAATCATTTCATGTTAAATATCATTTTAAAATAGGAATGACTGAGAAAAAACAAAGAAATATGACAATATAAGCCTATTATTGATTTCTGGTGGCGGGGTTGAATAGTGATCAAGGTATAGTAATCAAAATAGTGAAAGCATACTGAAAAAATGTTTCTGTAAAATCCAGAGGAACACACAATAAGCAATAAACAGCATGAGTTTATAACAACCAACTCATGCCAGAGGAAGTTGATTGATTTTCTTTCAGTTTCGTTACATAATTAGAGCACGAGAGGAATCCTGTAGTAGACACTGTATATTTGAGCATTAGGAAAATACTTAATTGGATCTCATGAAATCCTGCTCTAAAATTGAAGCAAAATTGGCTGGCACACAAACACATTCACACAAATGGAAAACGGGTGAGAGGAATATAAACAAGAAATAATGATAAACAGCAACAGACTGAGTGTTATTGAAAGAGGTATCCAGTAGTGAGTCGAAAGAATCCGGCTTAGATTGAGCTCCATGACTATAATTATCTGGAAGAAAGGATTGCATTCCATGTGGTCATTAAAACAGTATAAGATGCTGATTAGTGGTGTCCTTGAACTATAAGGAAACTAGTAATCTCATGAGGTCACCAAAGCCCCAAAATATAGGCAAGACAGAAGATGAATTTTGCCATGAAAAGAATGAAAAATGAAGTGCTGAAGAGTAGGGATGGTGGTAGGAGGGGTCATAGCATCCAAAGAATAACTAATATGATGAGCAAAACAAAACACAATGGTATTAATACCTAAGCAAAAACTACATTGATTTAGCAACTGGAGTGTCTTAAATTATTAAAAAATATCACTGGGGCCTATGACTCTGTAAATAAAACTGACTAAAAAATAAAGTAATACTCCCCATTGATTTGCTCCCTGAAAAATTAAAAATCAATAAGAACTTTTATCATCTATGTCCCTGGTAGAGATTTTTCTGTGGGTTGTAAGTGTAATTCTTACTGGCATACATCTTGAAGAAACAGATCTCTCTTCTGTTGGATAATGGTACTGTCTTCAATAAGAGAGAGTGTGTGGATTGACTGAAACACAAGAACTCATTTAAAACACATACTGAGCTGTTACTCAGCAAATATTTATTCAGCAGGTATGTGATAGATACCTGTTAGGTGCAGGCCATTTATTAAATAACAGAAGTAAGGTCTTGCTCTCAACACATATATTCTAAAGGAGACACAGAAAATAGACAAAAATAATGCAGAACAATAAAGTAGACTAAGACTGTGTGTTGTGGAACAAGGAAATGTGCTATTTTGAATAGAGTAATCAGGGATGGCAGCTCTGATAAGGAAACTTTTAAATGGGAAACTAAATTGAGGAAGCAAACTATACAGATATCTATAGTAAGAATTTTCCAGGTATATGAAATCATCACAGCAAAGGCTGTGAAAGGAGCATATTTGGTGTGTTCAGAAAGCAGCTGGGCAGCCAGCATGAAAGCAGCCAATGGTTGGTGAAACAGCAAAGAAGCAACCAGAAACTAGAGTTCATGTTATAGCTGCAGCAGCCACAGAGCACCACTCAGACGTCCCTCTGCCCGGAGAACATGACTGATGGATCCAGCTGCTGCCCCATGAGATTTTCCCCAACATGGGTGCCAAGGCCATGCTCCCCTTAGGTTGCTCCAAGGCAATGGCTGAGCACAGCTGATATATGGGTAAAAGCCTGATCCTGCCAAAGGCAAGACTCTTCCAAAAGGTGACTTTGGCTTGGAGACTTGTGAACCTGTCACTGCACAATCCACAGCTGTTCTCCATGAACACCATCCCTACTGCCTTTACCCTGGCCCAAGTGAGCATTATTATTATTATTATTATTATTATTATTATTATTCCCAAGGAGGTCCTTCCCCTGAAATTATCAAGGCCCCTCATAAAATAAATGGGATAGTTGAATCAGATGTGCATTTAACCTACATGAATTTTGATTCAAAGGCAACTACTCAGGAAAAAAAAAAAAGGAGAGGGAAGAAAATTGAAATAATGAAATGTGGGGTAATCTGCCCCCTGTTTACTTAATTACATCTATTCACCAGAAGTTGATCTCAGGCCCTCATGCCACTTGTATTGAGAATATTTTGCAGCTCAGAATATGATTTAAAGACATATTTTTGGTACATGTCATGTAACATAGACAGCAGTAATGCTACATGATACAAACATAATACAGAGTTTATTAGGAAGATAAAATTTAGAAGGAGAGAAGCAAAAGAACACATGCATTGCACTGCCACTATTCTGTAATATAGAACATAGGTGATCATTGTGCCCTATGGCAAGATCCCAGGAGAGAGGGGACCGCCCAGGCCAGCAGGTTGGATGCTTACTTGTAAGCACTCCAAGAGATAACAAGCCCAGACTCCACATAAGGGAAAATAGTTATCATGTAGTACCTACAAGTACTGTACCTGGTTATAACATCTGTTTTCTCTGAGTACCAAAATACTTTTTAAGGAATTTCCAAGCCACAGGTAACAATGCTAGTAGTTATGCATAATTATGACCAATTCTACAGACTAGGGCCCTAAGAGGAGCCTTGCCCTCCCAGAATGCTGACATCACCTAAAGGTCTTGTTATCTCATGGCAGAATGGCTCAGTGCAGCTGAGCCAGCTCTGTGCTGTACTACCAAAAGGAGGAAGAAGGTTAGCTTCCAGAACTGTTCAAATGTGTCTCTCATCAGAGCACATAATCCCTAAAAATAAGCCAACAGCTACATCTGATGAACAAAGAAACAGCAATTTGATGGTTATTCATTTCTATCTAATTCATTTCTTTGTCATTCCCTATATCAACACCACACAATTTTACTTACTTAATATAGTATACACACACAGACACACAGACACAGACACACACACACACACATACACACACACACGTAACTACTACAATGGGAGAAGAACTTGGCAGCTCACTCCCAAAAAACAATCAGCCACTGAAAAGCCTATGAATAGCAGAGAAGCACTATTGAAGCCTATGAATAGCAGAGAAGACATATTGCAGGGCATGTCACAGTGTCAGGGAGTGTTTAGTTCTGTTGTACATAGGGTCGCTATGAGTCGGATCCGACTCTATAGCACCCAACAACCACCACAACAAACTACTATTATAAGTCTTTTTCTGTATATGGTACTGGGGAGCTGAACCCAGGGCCCTGCACATACTTAACAAGTGCGCTACCACTGAGCTGTACCCCTGGTCCCTTTTTAAATTTTTTATCCTGAGACAGGTTCTCACTAAGAGGGAGACACAGGTTGCCTCTGCCCTTGAACTTTTGATCCTCCTGCCTCTACCTTCTAAGTCCTTTGACATTACAGGCATAGGCAACCATACCCAGCTCAATAAATATTGATATATAGTAGGAAAAAATAAGAAATTGCCTTTTCCTAAACCGCTCAGCTAATAAATAGTAATATTTATAACATCTAACATTTTGTTCCTTACTCTATGCTGAGCTCTGTCATTAAAATTTTTATTTAATTATAGGAGTTGTTTTCCTCATTTCACCAATAAGGGAATTGAGAATAAATTATCAATGATTTGTCCAAGATCCAAGAAGGAGAGCCATGATTGGAATCCAGGGATGCCGGAATTTAAATCACAAGGTCTTTTCGTGAAACCTAAGTCCCACTTCATCCTAAGGCCCTACTTCCTATTAGCCACAATAACCTCAATGCTCCACTTAAGACAAGAACTGTTTTGGAACTAGGAGGCAATCTTAAGCAAAGTCATTTATTACCAACTCCCTCAAAGAAAAATCTCTGTGGTTATTTTGTTATTTTAACTTTTGGAAATATATTTGTACTTGTGCAGTACAGGCTATGTGTCAATGTTGTACAGATACAAACTCATTTCATTCAATGCCCATAATAAACTTGTGAGGTAGAAAAGTTCTCCATTTTATAGTATCTTGCCCAAGGTCTTATTGTCCCTAAGTGTGGGAAATCCAACATGATTTTCTCTTACTTCCCTTGCTAGGAAAACAAAAGATAAATCCTGATGGGAGAGAAAAGAAGTCACGAGCAAGTTAGTTTCTCAAGGAAGTAATTCTTCACTTATTTCCTTGTGAAGACCGGGTCAAGGCCTCAAATTCTTTGCCTTTTCCCTTTCCCTTCCCTCCCCCAGGCAGTGTAACAAAAAGCTAAAAACATGGTCCATGGAGTCACACAACTTAGTTTTGAATCTCTTTTCTTCCACTTATCAGCCGAGTAAGCTCTGGAACATATTTAAACTGTTAGGGCCTCAGTTTCTTCACCTGTACAATGGAACAATAGTAATTGTAATCCATATAGTAATAGAAACAGTGAACTTTGCAAAAATATCCAAGGTCTTTGTCAAGTTTAAATTAAATAAGATGAAAAAGCATTTAACATGGTAATAAGTGCTTGATAAATACTAGTATTTTTTATTGTTGCAACCACATTGTTTTGTAATTATGTCTTTACTGTGTCTATTCCGCAATATACAATAAACTTTTTGTAGTCCCAGTGTTGGTTACATAGTAAATACTCAGAATATGTTTACTAAATAATGTCTTCATTCTTCTTTCTGAGAAATTCCTAAATACTCTTCTTTTAGAAGTTCATCTCTCCCTCTGAGCTCACAATGTAACTCTTAATGATCCTAGCTGAAGTGTCAACACAAAGACATCCCCAGTATGAATTGTGCCATTACTGATCACATAGCATGCTCCGTGTCTGCACATATGTGAACTCTAGGCTTTCTTTCTCTACACTTTCTCTCTAAGTGCTGATGTTTCCTGTTCAATGTGCCTGTTGAGTAGAGTCTGAAAATGGAGAGTGAATGGAGGTAATTTGGTACATTATTTTGTGGAGTATAAAAGATAATTCCTGCATTCCATTCCAGATGTCTACACAAAGTGAAGTTCTTCTTCTTCTTTTTTTTCTATGATATGCTTGTCAATAAATGTAATTTTAGGGAGAAAATGCTATTTTTCTCTGCATATGTATTTAAATGTTTTCAAAGTTGTTTTCCACACAGAAGTGATATTGCCTCAGGGAAAATTATGTGAGATACTTGGTCTAGAGCATTTTTATAACAAGTTGAGAACAGCTAAAGTCACCATCTTAATATTACTTTTAAAGATAACCTCTCTAAAATGGGACAAGAAGATCTACAAGAGCCTCTTTTATCTCAACCACTTGCCACTTTCTGTTTCTGAGGGCTGACTCAATGTCCTTTCTGAAATCCTCCTAAACTCCAGTAGTGTGCCAAGTGGCATGTTCTCATTTCGGGGACCTCAAACTTGCACTGGAAAACAAGGTGTTTGAAGGAGTGCAAGTCATTCACTTATCAATGGCTTCACCTGGCTCAACCAAGAAAAATTCCCAGCTCCATTACAATTTGCTCACTGTTCTTACAGTTTCTATTTGTCTTAATGTAATTTTAAAAAACTCTTCTGCTAATGATAAGATTATTTCTTTTTACTAACTTTAATAGGTAGTATGTACGAGGACTTCTTTAAAATTGCATTATATCTATCCTGTTGTTCTTTACAAATGTAACAAACTTTTGGTTTTATCCAATTTAATTGGATTATTTGAAATGTTGGACCTCTTATAAGGCAAATAGATATGTAATTACAGAGTTGTTTGATGTGTCTTTTGCTACATAAGTTGGCCAGAAGATACTTGTCTCTGCTGGGACTAGTTCCAAAGGAAATTTAGATGTTTATAAGACACTGAAATTCAAATACAGAAGTAACTTGTGACAATACAAGCCAGGGTGTATGTACTTTAGAAGATAAGTTTTCAGAAAGACTTTGTAGACGATATTAAACATTGGGCAGACGAATTTAGAGAACAAAAAAGGTACAAATAAAAGCAAGGCAAAACAAACTTGTACATGTTCTTTAAGAGAAATCTCCGAGTTTTCCCTTCTTATTTAACTTACTAGCATAAACAGCTCTTTCCACTACACAATGCTACTAATAGTTGAAGAAAAAGCTAAAATACTAGAAAAATCTATCTGTATCCTAAGACTTCCATTATCACTCCAGATCTAAAAGTCAGTGTGAAATTCTGCTAACTCAGGTAGTAGACCATCTAAGGGTGCTCCAGCAAACCAACCAAGCAGGTCAACAATTCCTGAGTCAGAGCCCTTAGCTCAAGTGATAGCAATCTGTTTTAACAGCTAGATACCTGATAACAAGTGATTAGTTAAAAAGATTTCTTGATATAGCCAATTTGAAGTCACCTGAAGACATCTAGTCACATTATCTCCTCTGCACACCACACAGTCTCCCACACAGTTCCTTGCAACTCGTCTCAAATTCAGACCTCATAGTTTTCTCTCCAGACTCATCTGGATCTTTTTGTCCTAGCTCTCAAATGTCATCATAGTGGCCTTATTCCAGTTCCTTGACAGTGTTTTCCTTCAGAATGGCTTGAATATATGCTCTTTTCTGTGCATAGAGCACTCATCTAACCATTTGCAAGCACATAATTGAATCCCCTAACCATATCCTATTTCATCATGTTCTTAGGTGCTGTGGAGTCATTGTCTGACTCATAGCAACCCTATGTACAACAGATGAAACACTATTGTCATGCTTGTTTGCTATCCATAGGGTTTTCAATGGCTGATTGTTTTTGGGGAGTGGGTTGCTGGGTCCTTCTCCCAAGTCTATAGCACCTTGTGTTCCCAAGTGGTCTCCTATCCAAGCACTAACCAGGCCCAACCCTGTTTAGCTTCTGGGATCTGATGAGATTGGACCCTGGTATGTATGGCTGCAGACATTTCATCATAGAGTTGTTTATTATTGTTTTTTAGTTTCCAGATTAAATATCACCCCTGTAGCTGCCCCATATAAAATAGGTCTGCAGAATTCTTTATCACAGTATATAGCTCACTCTCTTCATAGCATTTATTATGAATTATAATTATATATGTATTTGCTTTGGGTTTGCTTACCCTTTTTTGGCGGTACCAGGGTGTTGAACCCAGGGCCTTGCACACACTTTGCAAGTGTTCCACTCAGCTGCACCCTCAGACCCTTTTTAGTATTTTTTACCTTTAGACAGGGTTTCACTAAGTTACACAGGCTGCCTCTAGCCTCGAATTTGTAAACCTCCTGTCTCTGCCTCACAAGTCACTGACATTATAGGCATGCATCAGCACACCTGGTGTTTACCTACTTATTTTCTGCCCCTCACCATGACTTAAAGACTATGGTTTGGTTTGGATATGATTTTTCCCTATCACAGTTCATGTAGCAATATGGTGCCCAATATAATAGTGTTGAAAGGTTTTAGAGTCTTCAAGACATGATTAGGTCATTGAAAGGGCTTCATGCTTTTCTTGAGGGAGCAAGTTCTTGGTGTCATAGGGCCAACTGGTTGCTGTGAGAATAGGTGGTTATAAAACAAGCCTGGCACCTCTTCTCTTCTCCTCTCATCATGTGACCTCTTGTACTAGTATTTGCTTCTCCTTCCACTTCTCCTTTAAAGTTATAACAATGCACAGATTTGGCTGACACAATATTGAAATTCCCAGATTTCAGAGCTGTAAACTAAGTACATTTCTTTATGTTTTCTTTGTAAATTACCCAGTGTCAGGGATTCTGTTATAGCAACAGAAAATAGTCTAAGACAGATTATGTCTGTTTCCCATTATATCTCCAAAGTTGGCTGCAGTATACAGCATGTAATAGATCTCAATAAATAAATGTTAAAAGTATGAATAAGTGTGAAAAATAAGGAACAGAAAAGTGATGTAACAATATGTGAGGGAGTGACCATCTCCTAAATATTTAAAGATCATACATTCAATGTCATTGTCCCATACAAGAATTCTTTAGTGCTCTCACCTCATTAGGATCACATTGGGAATGTCCTAAAGCACAAGATGCATAAGTTCCATCTCAGACCAATTGAATCTGGTCTTTGCAGGGGTGGACCCCATGTTCTGGAGTTTTAAACGTTCTCCAGATAATTCTAATGTGCAATTAACACTAGCTTCTTCCAGTGGTTCTGAAATGCACGTTGCATTGGACTCTCCCAGAGAGCTTGTTAAGAGACAGATTTCTGAGTATCATCCCCAGAGTTTCTAGAGTGTGCATTTCTAATGAGTTCCCAGGTGACGCTGATGCTTCTGGACAGGGAACTGCACTTTGAGAGCCATGAGTGTACACTTTCATGTAGACTGCTTTGTACTTAACTACTACACTTTGGGAGGAGGGCAATGCTATAAGGGTTATTTTATGGAAGGAAACAAAAAGACTTGAAATGAAAATAGCAGGATGCTTTAGGCATAGTTTCCAAGTTAATCACTTCCATGTTGCTCCCAATTGAATAGGGATGCCAGAAATCACAGTAATGCCATTCAGCTGAGAAATGGAGACAATAGGAGAGCCAATACATTGGCAACACCCTCTACACAAATTGTATATAGTGACTCATGACAGGAAAAAGCCTAAAGTCGTGCTAATGAAGAAGAATGATGCTGTGTATGTACAAAAAGCCTATAACTTCTCCACCAATGCAATTACAGACTCAATTCTAGTATAATCTCAATAATACTATCTTTGAATAGACTAGTTTTTATACATGATTTTAAAGAACTATCTTTACATCTGCATTCAGTGTGCAGCATGTTGGTTTTTAGTAAGTTAACATGCACTTGGAGTAGCAATTAGCTGTGCCATTGCTTTAAACTTTTTGTTAATGCTTAATATTTATGCTTCATCCTGAGTGTTTCAGCACTTTAAGAGGGTCAGTTTCCTGGGCAAAGGCAAGAGATGTGATGCACCTTTAAATGCAGCTAGGCTGATCTGCTCACTTAAGAGCTTCAAAACATCATTTTGCAATCACATATCTCAGAATAATTTATACAATCAATTAAAGAGCATTATCAAGGGATGATTTGACAACTGTTGCCATGCCAACCAGTGAAGTAGACAGCGCCTCTGTGTTTAAAGGCTGCACCTGGTGATGGATGTAGCAGATTTTGAGGACTCAGACAGAATCACAGATGTCCAAAGGTGTGGAGGGAACATGATTTAAAGCTTTGATGTTCTGCCATTTTTGCTGGCAAAAGGGTGTTGATGGCATGTTGTTCACTTTCTCATTAAAATTCTGTCATTTTTCACAGTGTTCTGCATTCAGAGCTGAAAACTGAAGTGAGAATGCACTTTACAGACTGATAAAATATGATAGCAAAATGGATGATGTTCATTTGCAGGCTGAATTAATTTTTTAAAAAAAGTTTGTGTCAGTGCGTTTATGAAAAGCTCATTAATCAGAGACAACTTTATCGGCCTTAATGGATATATTTTAAACACTTTTACATTAATAATTAAAATTTGAATGGCAAATGACTTCCAGTGCATTGAACTAAAAAGTATTTGGAACAGATCACTAGAGAGCACAATAGAAGCAGAAAGTACACTTTCCAGTGCTGACATGTTACCTGATTTCTTGATGCCAAAAGACATGATGAAATCAATAAGGCTTAAAGACTAGAAGACATACTGGTCTTTTTTCAACAGATTATCTCAGAAACTGAGGGAAGTCCAAGAGGGTTCCCAAGTATAAAGCCTACATTTGTAAAAAATGAGATGAAATTGTAGCTCACATCTATGGGCTTGGCAACCAGTTCTCTTTCCAGCATGCCATAATTCCTTTCCTTCTTACACGACAACTTTAGTGTGATAGATGCATTGCCATATTTTTTTAGTAGTGTGATGGTTATAAATTTAGATTCTACATCTTCTATATTTGAATCTCAATCTACCATTTGTGAGCTATGTGACATTAGACAAGACCTCTCTCTGCTTCAATTTCCTCATTTGTAAAATGCCTACATCTTAAGGTTGTTGTGAAGATTAAAGAAGTTACAGTGTACTCAGACATAGGCCAGTGCCTGAAGTCCTTATTTTCATGGTCATTATTATTACAATTACCACCACCATTATTATTTTATCTTAGTCCTTCTATAAACAGTGGTTGAGACAATCACCTATTTTCCCTTTCCATTCAAGAGCATCGGTTAAGGTAAAATGGGGAGTAAATTGCAAACTAGTGATTTGCTGAATTAATGGAGTGATCAAAGGAAAAGTCACACTGAGATAAAATAATGTCATAGAAATAAAATGACATAAAAAGTAGTGACTATAGGCACAAAAAGCAGAAAATATGACAGAGTTATCTAGCATTTTATAGTAATATTTTGTTTCTTTCCATCACCACCTTTTCTCTGGGTTGTAACTAGTACTAAGCTGGAATACTAGAAAGAAAGGGAACATAAAGAAGCAGCAGAGATTATTTAAAGAGAAATAACCACTTTCTGCAAAATTATGCTCAATGGCCATTTTAGCAGTAAAAAGATGATCTTTCAGAGGCTTAATCTGAGACTGGATCCTCAAACTCTTCTTTTATCTCCTACTCTCCGGAGCACAAAAACCCTCTTCCCTACTTCAGAAAAACCAGATGAAACTAAATAGTTAATGCTCTGGCTTGGGACTGAGCAGAAAAAGAGATGGAGCCCTACATATCTAGGCAAAAAGGGACACTGTACAGTAGATTCTTCCTCATGCATATCTAAGGAGGACTTATGTGAACTTACTAGGTGACTTGGGGAATAAATGTGCAGTGTTCCTAATCCATTCTCTGGGTTATTGTTATGTACATGATTCTTTAGTAATAAGTCTTCCTTTCTATGATTGACTGTGCTATCTCATTCGTCCAACATTAAAGGCAAGAGAAAAGGGCCCCTTTTCATAACTAAGAAACATCAGAAACAATCTTGACTGATGTGAAACATAATAATGATGAATTTAAGACTAAATGCTGGTGATCTGACAAACTCATGTCAGTACTGTTAGCTTTTAGAATCAAAAGCTGATATTTAAATCCAAAACCAAATTGGTGTACTGTTGCTGATAGGAAGATTTACTTCATTAATGCCTTAGAAAGGTGGCATGTGAATTGTCTTTCAAAATATATTAATGCTGTGCTAGATGTATTATTTTTTTGTTTTTTGCAGTACTGGGGGCCGAACCCATGATCTCATGCATGCTACACAAGTGCAGTACCACTGAGCTCACCCCCAGCCACCATTTTTTAAATTTTTTTATCTCAAGACAGAGTCTCGCCAAGTTGTACAGACTGTCTCTGGCCTTGAACTCATGCTCCTCATGCCTCAGCCTCCCCTGTCTTTTGGATAGAGGTGTGCACCATGGCACTTGGCTGTATTTGATTTTGAATGTCACTAAATACTTCTTTAAAGTTAGGCACAACCAACTAGAAAGATGTACCTGTCTGCAAATGGACAAGTTTCTATATATGGCCAATTATAAGTCACAGTTAAGACATAAGCACTATAAAAATATATGAATATGCAAGTGAAGCCACTGATTTGTATATGTGATTAAATGACCTGAAGATTCAGCATTAGTTCTTGGCTTTTGCTTTGGTTTTAACCTTTCTTTTATTATTTTTTTTAAAACAGGAAGGTGAGGCCTTTGAAGTAGGGCAATAGCTAATCTACAAACTTTCTTTTTTTTTTTTACAATAATCAATAAAAATTTATAATGTCTAAACCAAACACTAGAGAAGAATTAGTCTTCCATATACAACTTCCACATATAAGTGAAAATATGTAGCATTTCTTTTTTTTTTTTTTTCCTCTTTGGAACTAAGTTTTTTCACTTAAGATGATGGTCTCCAAGTCCATCTATTTTGCTGCAAATACCACAATTTCATTCTTCTTTATGGCTGAATAGTATTCCATTGTTGTTGTTGTTAGGTGCCCTCCAGTCGGTATCCTACTCATAGCGACCTGTACGACAGGGGAAACACTATTGTCAGTGCTTCTCTGCTGCTCATAGGGTTTTCAATGGCAGATTGATTTTTGGGAGGGGGTTGTCGGGTCCTTCTCCCAAGCCTACAGCACCTGGTGTTCCTAGGCGGTCTCCCATCCAGGTACTAACCAGGCCCGACCCTGCTTAGCTTCCGAGATCTGACGGGATCGGATGCCACAGGGCTACAGCTGCAGGCCAGTATTCCATAGTATATACATATACCATAATTTTTAAACCTATTTATCTGTTGAGGGTCTGCAGGCATAGCATCCTGACACCCAATCTCACCTGATCTTGGAAGCTAAGCAAGGTTGGCCTTGTTAGTCCTTAGATGGGAGACCAGCTGGGAATAGAAGGTGCTGCGGGCTAGGGAGAAGACCTGGCGACCCACTCCCAAAATAATCTGACATTGAAAACCCTAAAAATGGCAGAGAAACACTAACAATAGTGCCAGTCATGGCACAATGCCAGGTAGTGTTTCATCTGTTGTACATATGGTTGCTATGAGTTGGACCTGACTCCCACAGCAGCTAACAACAACAACAACAACCTGTTTAAAGGCCAATTTCATATCCTTGCAATTGTGAAAAATGTTACAATAAACATGGAAGTGCAGGTATCTCTGTGGTATAATGAGTTAGCTTCCTTTGGGTATGTACCTAAGAGTGGGATTGCTAGGTCAAAGGTAGTTCTAATTTTAGCTGTCTGAGGAAACTCCATATTGATTTCCATAGTGGTTATACTGATTTACAGTCACAGAAACAGTGTAAAAGTGTTCCTGTTTCCCCACATCTTTGGCACAATTTGTTGTTTTTTGTTTTGTTGATGCTAGCCATTCTGACTGGGGTGAGATGGAATCTCAATGTAATTTTAATTTGTATTTCCCACATAGTTAAGGATATTGAACTTCTTTTTCATTTTTGTGGACATTTGTATTCCTTTTGAAAACTGTTCAGTTCTGTTGCCCATTTATTTTGTTTGTGGTGTTTAACTTTTTCTGAGGAATCAAATTCTCTGCTAAATTTTTCTTCCAAATTAGATACTTTTTTTTGTCCAGTATTTGAATTGCATTTTTGAGGTCATTCATCATTTTTATGAGTAGGCTTTGCAATTCTTTGGCAAATTAAGCATTTCTGATTGTTTGATTTCATTTTCTGAGGGGTTGTGTTCACTTGAAGATGACCGTTCCTCTTGCTGTTTCATTTTCCTTGTGCTTCTTGTTGATCTTGTGCATCTACCATTGAACACCTGCAACGTGTCAATGCCAAAGAACTGGATGGATTGTGAAAAGCCTGAGAGGTGAAGGGCACAAAGGAAAACAAGTTTCAAAGAAAGGAAAAAAAATGGGAAGGAAAGAGAAGAAAGAAATAAAGGAAAAGCCTTGCTTCTCTGTCAGCCTGGGAGATCAGTTCACCAGGTGTGGGTGCCCCCTTCCAAATGCTCAGTATGGTCATGGGGTGATCTTTCCTTCAAGCCTGCCATCTTGTAGTCTGTTGGAGTTCCACACCCACTGCACCACCCAAGATGCAAAGTCTTATGGGAATCCTGGCTATATTAAAATTTCCTTCTCCCCTGTCAAGTCCTGCTGATCAAGTCCTGCTGGGAATAGTCTCATTCCATGAGGCTCAAAAACAAGTCTGTGTTTGGACCATTTGGAGGGACCATATATCTAGGGGAACCGAACCTTAAGTTTTTTGTGGGACCAGTTCCAAAGTACACCTGGCTATTTTTGCACTTGGGAAGCAGGTGTGCTATAGGACTTGCCCTGGTGGTACATCTCCCTCCTCTGCTGCCAGATCAGGCACAAGAGAAAACACTTGTAGTTAATTTGTGCCCACAACTGCCTATGCATCTGTTCTACTACCAGAGGCCATGTGTTCCACGTGCAGTCTCGGTTCACCTATTGAACCCTGTTCACTGTCAGTCTGCTGTGCAGGGTGGAGAGCATTTGTTACCTTTTTGGTAAAGTTACCCCTGCCCTGCCAGGATGCTGGATGCTGTGTGTCTGAGGATTTTCTTGTTTTCTCCACTCCATGTAGGTTGCACCAAAGTTGGCCTGTCAGCTCCCCTATGGTCTTTGTACTCTTGCTGGCTATCTCCAGTCAGAATAAAGTCCATAATTCCCTAATTTTTCTTGACAGCTTCACTGCATCTCATAGAGGCTGCTTCCATTCTGCCATCTTGCTTGGGTAAAAGAAATTCACCTTTCCTGAATAAAAATTTTTATGCATGTGATAAAACCTGGCAGTCCCTGCTTTAAAGAGCTTATAGTTAAGTTGGAAGGAGAATAATAAGTATATTAAAAGTTAAATAAGAAGACAATGAAATAAAAAATATCACAAGATGTGTTATACCTATTTTCCAAACCAGTGGTGTAAAAGATATATTTATTTAATATTTCTCTACAAATGAAAATGTTTCTCTCTCTTGGGGTTTCCATTTATTCATTTCCCTTTTCTTTTCACCTTGATTTTGAACAGTTTCTTTATTCCTAGTCTTATTTACTTCTTGTTGTTTTTGTTAGGTGCCGCCGAGTCAGTATCTGACTCATAGCGACCCTCTGTACAACAGGGGAAACACTATTGTCAGTGCTTCTCTGCTGTGCATAGGGTTTTCAATGGCAGATTGATTTTTGGGAGGGGGTTGCCAGGTCCTTCTCCCAAGCCTACAGCTTCTGGTGTTCCCAGGCAGTCTCCCATCCAGGTACTAAACAGGCCTGACCCTACTTAGCTTCCAAGATCTGATGGGATCAGATGACACAGGGCTATGGCTGCAGGCCTTATTTACTTAAGCTACTCAAAATTTAGCCTGCACCCATACCACTGTGGCACCCAATCTCATCAGATCTCGGAAGCTAAGCAGGGTTGGGCCTGGTTAGTACTTGGATTGGAGGCTGTCTGGGAATACCAGGTGCTGTAGGCTTGGGAGAAGGACCCAGCAACCCACTCCCTGCCCCCCACCCCCAAATATAACTTGCCATTGAAAACCCAATGAATAGAAGAGAATCAGTAACAATACCGTTTCTCCTGTTGTATGTAGGGTCACGAGTCAGATAATGACTTGACAGCACCTAACAACAATAATTCAAAATTTATTATTCTCCTTGATGTAAACAGAAGAAATGTCAATATTCGATTCTTTGTACAGGTTCTTCAGTGTCTGAGAATAGTACTGGGAATAGTACACAGTACATGGTTTCTATGTTTAAAACCCTTAGAACATGAGTTTCAGTTTTAGATAATTGGCTTCACTTCTCCCTATGATAATTGTCAATAGTTTTTCATGTGGAAAAATTTCACTCATTCATTGAGCAAACAAGCATTTACAAAAAGCCTGCTACGTAATAGACACCAATGTTATATAGAAATATAAGCCAATATTTCTGCCCTTGAGGAATCATTTTAAAAATAGAAACAAAGAACACTTGCAAAACAGTTATCATTCCTCAGAGGCCATTGAACAGTGCAAAAATTTTGAAGATTTTTCTCCATCCCTCCCAACTTGCTTGATCTTTGTGTTGGTAAAGCACTGTTTGGGAGGGGAAATTTTCCTGGCTGTTGTTTATTGATATCTTCACAAATATCTAGCTCAAGCTTTGCACTGTATGGGAACTGGAGGCAGGGCCCTCGGTGAATGTTTCTGTACTCCTTTCTTTTCTCTTTCTTCCTGCTGCTTTCTGCCTTTCTTTCTGCCCTTTCCTAGAATCATTAAAGCTACCTCCCATCTTTGGGCAAAAGAGAGAGGGAAAAGAATAGGAAAGTCAAATGGAGTAGGATGCACAGACTTCCAAAGTCTGCCACAAGAAGGAGGGAAAATGGATTGCTGCAAATAACTGGCTGCTTCTGAGATGAACCTTCTGATTTGCATGAATCACCAGCCACTGTTCAAGATGCTGATGGCACATCTCTGACTAAAAGACAAGTTAGAAAGGGTGTGTGGGAGGCTCTCCCCAAACAAATGTGAAAGCTTAAAGCAAAGAGATTTCCAACCCAGTGGTTAAAAGGAAATGAAATGCACATGGAAAGACAGACAGAGATAAAATGTGAATTCACTTCAAAGTTACTTTACGACATACAGATGACTCAACTTAAAAAGAGCTGAAACAGAGTAATTATGAATTTGCTCATAAGACAAAAATATGCTGAAGTACTTGCAAATACTGGCCTTAAGAACAGGCCCTATCTCCCCATCTCTTGGAGCTGTCTCCTTCAAACTTTAGCATAAACACTTTAAAAAGAAAGATTGCTTATAATGATTTCACAATCACCCTATATAACTTTCGTTTGATTTTTCCCTCCAGATTTTTAAGGCCACAAAGACAAGAAACATTAATCCATTTTAAATGCCACAAAACCAAGTGCATCTAGAGGGCAATAAATAAGTGATCTTTATTTTTAAAATGTCTCTTAAACATTGTGAGAAGTCGTGAGTTATTACATTTGAATGTTATGTTTAAAGTGCATTTTGTATGCTTCATTTTGCTATTGTTAAAACTAAAGTTCCTCAGTCATAGGCTTCAGGTGGGATATCTTGCTGATGAGTAATAGCTGTGATTTTAACTTAAACACAGAAATTTTTGTTTTCTAAATTCTATCTTCTCAATTGTTTTATTTGGTTTCTTCAGCAAGCCTTCTAAATTTTGCGAGTAATTTAGATGGACAAGAAGAGAGAAAGAACTAATATATATTGAGCATTTATTTACAATATACCAAGCACTGTGCTGAGTATTTTACATATATAGATATGTGAGGGTGGATCCCCCCAAAGCACAGAACTTATTTTTTAAAATCATATATTTATTTTTACGTGTTCAAACTTCAGTCACCTTCAAAGTATTCTCTGATTAATGCAATACACCTATTGTTTTCTCCGCTTCTCAAACAGTCTCTGATCTCATCAATTTTGATGTCTTTCAGGGCTTCTGCTATTTTTTTTTTCACTTCCTCCACAACTCCACATCGGCAAAACGTTGCCTTTTGAGGTTATTTCTCATCCAGGGAAACAACAATAACAACAAAAAGTCAAACAAAGCAAGATCAGGTGAATAGGGAGGGGAGGGTACAAGGGTCATGCTGTATTTGGTCAAAAACTGCTGAACACTTTGGGTGGCATGGGCAGGTACATTGTCATGGTGGAAGGGCCTGTTACTTATTTGCCACACCTATGATGGTTCTTCCGAAAACCATGGTATAAACATCAAGATCATAAAAACTTTGGTTGACTCTGACCTGGAGAGACAAATTCTGAGGGCATAATCTCTCTTACCTCAAAGAAACAGATGATTATTGTTTTCATGTTCGTTTCTAGGATTGGAGGTGGAGTGGGGAGTCTACACTAAATCTGTGAAGGAACTTTGGTCCAGTCACTTATTAGTATAATAATATCTAATGTATATGACTGTCATGAGGATTAAAGGAGCTAATACATAATATATATAAGAGTTTTAGGATAATGACTAGGTTACATTGGGCATGAAATAAGTATTACAATGATTATTGTTGCCATTTTATATCTCTATTTTATAGGTGAGGAATCTGAGGCTTTGGGAAGCTAAATAACACTTATTGACTAAATAGTTAAATGGAAATATGAATCCAGATCTCCCTAACTCAAATATTTATATTATTGCAGCTTTCCAAATCACTGAAAAGAATAATACTTATTCAAAATTTCATTAAATGTTTTTGAATTCTTAATTTTCTTATAACCAAAAAAAAATCCAGTTTTAAAAAATACTCCTTTAGGAGGCATACCCTCAAAGGTAAATAGTAATAATACATGTTAAGCAATAGTAAAATGGCATGAGATGTGGGCCACAGAGCAGAACAAAACTCATTTCCAAAACAATGATGGAAACAAATTTGTGTTTTGTGTGTAGAAAACACCCTGGGTGGTAATGTTTGCAGATAATCCAGCGGGGTAGTTGGAATTAGCCTGATTGTTGAAAATAAATTTTATTTAATTTAAATAAATTATTAGCATGTATTTATTGTACAAGGTAAGGGGATTCACTCTGACATTTCATATATATGTGTATATGTGTGTGGAGATAGATAGATAGATAGATAGATAGATAGATAGATAGATAGATAGATAATTATGTGCTTTGAAGATATGCACCCAGTCTGTTATTCTGTATTATTCTCTTCCTCTGCTTTTCCTTTTCCCTTCTATAGATCTACAATTTCCCCTTTTAGTTTCAAATCCTCCTTCCCCAACCCCTGCTTTCACATATGAGTGAAATCATGCAATAATTGTTTTTCTGAGTCTGTCTTACTTCATTTAACTTGATAATTTCCAATTCTATCCATTTTCCTGCAAATGACAAAATTTCATTCTTCTTTATGGTTCAGTGAAACTCCATATTGTGTATATATCACATTTTCTTTGTCCATTCATCTGCTGATGGGCATATAAGCTGGTTCCATAATTTGGCTATCGTGAATAGTGCTATAATAAACATGGGTATGCAAGTATCTCTGTAGAAAGCTGAATAGAATTATTTTGGTTTTGTATATATAGAAATGGTATGACTGTATCATGTGGAAGATCTACTTTCAGTCTTTTGAGGAGTCTCCATACTGATTTCCATAGTGCCTGGACAAATTTATATTACCACTAACAGTGAATAAGAGTCCCTTTCCCCTACACCCTTTCCAGCATTTGTTGTTTGTTTTCAAGATGCTAGCCATTCTGACTAGGGGGAGATAGAATCTCAATGTAGCTTTGTGTTTTCCTGGTGGATGAGGATGGTGAGCATTTTTTCATGTACTTTTTGGCCATTTGTATTTATTTATTTGAAAAGATTCTGTTTATTTCCATTACCCATTTTTCAACTGGGCTATTTGCTATTTTGTTGTTTCATTTTTTAATTCTTTATATACTCTAGATATTAATCCTCTAGCCAATGAATATTTGGCAAAGATTTTCTCCAGTTCTGTAGCCTGTCTCTTAACTCTGTTGATTGTTTCTTTTGTTGTGTAGAAACTTTCTAGTTTAACGGAATCCAATTTGTCTATTCTTGCTTTCGTTTCCTGAGTTGTTGGAGTCCGAGTCAGAAAATTTTTGTCTGTGCCTAGATCTTCACATATTTTTCCTATGTTTTCCTCTAGCTAACTTCAAAGTTTCAGATCTTATGTTAAGTTCCTTGATCCATTTTGAGTTGATTTTTGTGCAAAGTTAATACAGAGTGATCAAGTTTGTCTTCTACATGAGGATATCCAGTTTTCCCAGTTAGAGTCTTTTTTTCCACTGTATGTTTTTGATACTTTCATCCGGAATTAGATGACTGTAGCTACTTTCTGTGCTAATTTCTGAGTCCTTATTTTCTTCCATTTGTCTATATGTCTTATTTTTGTGCCATTACTATGCTATTTTTGTTACTATGGCTCTGTAGTAGAGTTGAAAATCAGGTATTATCATGCCTCCTGCATTGCTTTTATTGCTCATGACTGCCTTGACTGGTCTTGTGTGTTACCATATGGATTTTTAAGATTTCTATTTTCTTTCTCTGTGAAGAATAACATGGGAATTTTGACGGGGATTGCATTGATTTCATATATCACTTTTGGTAATATGGCCATTTTAATGATATTTATTCTGCCAGTCCATGAATATAGGTTGTCTTTCTATTTTTTCCTGTTGTTAGGTGTGGTCAAGTCAGGTTTGACTCATAGTGACCCTATGTACAACAGAACAAAACACTCCTACCACTATGCCATGACCAGTACTATGTCAGTTCTTCTCTACTATTCAGAGGGTTTTCAATGGTGGATTGTTTCAGGGCCATTCTGGAAGTGGACTACTAGGTCCTTCTCTAGTTTTTGTGGTGCTGAGGATCAACCCAGGGCCTCAAGAGTGCACAGAGCAGGACTCTACCAACTGAGCTAAACCCTAGCCCCATTTTTTGCATATTTCCTATAATTTCTTTCTTCAGTGCTTTGTATTTTGAAGCCATTATGAATGAGACTGTGTACCTTACTTCTTTTTCAGTAAGTTCATTGTTAGTGTATTAAAAAGCTACTGATTTTTGTATGTTGATTTTGTATTCTGTTATGTTGCTGAAATTCTTTATGAGATCAGAGTCTTCTGGTGGAGACTTTTGGTTTTTAAGTATAGGATCATATCATCTACACATATGAATAACTTGACTTCTTCCTTTGCTATTGGTGAGGATAGTGGACAACCTTGTCTCATTCTGATTTTAAAGAAAATTCTCTCAGTTATTCCCCATTTAGTATAACATTGGCTATAGACCTGTCACAAACAGCTTTAATTATTTTGAGATATGACTCTTCATATTTTCTTCAAGGCTTTTATCATGAAAGGACATTGGGTTTGGTCAAAGGCTTTTTCTATATCTATTGAGAGGATTATGCAGCTTTCTTGTCCTTGATTCTATTAATATGCTTATTTATATTTATTGATTTGCATATGTTGACTATCCTTGCATTCCTGGAATGAGTCCACCTTGAATGTGATATGTGAATATGTTGTTGAATTTCATTTGCAAGTACCATATTGAGGATTTTTGTATCAATGCTTATCAAGGAAATTGGCCTATTGTTTTCTTTTTTGTTGTTGTCTCCCTGTCTGATTTTAGTATTAAGGTAATACTGGCTTCATAGAAGGAATTTGGAAGTGTTCCTTCCCTTTTCTCTTTTCTGGAATAATGTAAGGAGCGTTGATTGGTATTAGTTCTTACTTAAAGTTCTGGTAGAATTCAACAGTGAACTTTCAGGTCCTGGATTTTTCTTTGGTGGAAGATATTTTATTACAATTTGAATCTCATGTCTCATTATTGGTCTGATTAGGTTTTGTGTGTATTCTTGATTCAATTTTGGTAAGTCATATGTGTCTATAAATTTATCCATTTCTTATAGAATTTCTATTGTATTGGAATATAGCTTTTCAAAGTCATCCATAATAATCTTCTGGATTTCAAAGGAATCAATTTAACATCACTTTTTATCTCTAATTTTTTTTAAAAAGGAGTTTCTTTTTATTACTAGATGATTTACACTTCCTTTTACTAACATTATGCTTTACAACTATATTACGTATCAGACCATCTTTCCTTTTTTTTTTTATTTTTCCCCCTTTATTAGTAAATGATGATGGGACACAGAGAAATATGGCAATGGATTTTTCCATTATAGATCCTTTACATCACTTCTAGCAACACTTTCATTGACCCACAAAGTTTAAGGAGACTTATGGCTAGTTTGTAGTTAAACTCTGATACTCATTTGGGTTATCTTCCCCTAGTTTTTCAACATACTGATGAAGTTGTGCTGTTTACATTTTTTATTGGAAATTTTTAATGTACAACTTGGTGGGTATCATTCTGACAGGTATTTCATTGTGACATTTCCATATACGCATTTCATTGCACATTGCTCACATTATCTCACATAATCTCCTCCTTACCCTCTCATGGGGCTGGGATTTAGCTCAGTGGGTAGAGCGCTGCGCTGCAGTCTCTGAGGACCCGAGTTCAATTCCCAGCACCGCAAAAATGGGAGAAGGGCATGGCAATCCACTCCCAAGGCAATCCCGAAGCACTCAGCCATTGAAAACCCTATGAGGGTCGCTATGAGTCGGATACCGACTCGACGGCACCTAACAACAACAACAACCCTCTCATGACCCTCTTCCTCCATCCCCATCCCACCACCAATGATCTCCTTTCTACGTGTATGTCTTTTTGTGGGAATATTTATCTATGTACATGCATCCTGATTTTGATTTAAGTCCAAACTTTTTTTCTATAGTGATCTATCTTTTTTACATTCTTAGCAGTATTACCTGAGTGATCTAGTCTGTATGCATTATTGCCACCCTTTGGTATTATTGGTATTGTTATTAATATTATTTCCTGTACTAATAAAGTTGAGCTGTTTACATTGAGGTTGACCTCTCCCTGTTTACTCCATCATCAGTGGCCCTGCACCCCCTCTGGTCTTCTGCCATCATTGTTTCCTTTTGCTAGATACTTCCCTCCTTCTTTCCATTCCTTAATTGTCCCTTCTATGTTAAGTTTACATTAGCTTTTTATTATGTTCCAATTTATGTATAGGATTTTTTTCCTTCTTTCAAGTTTGGTTCAACTCCCACATATGAGTGAGAATATATGGTATTTCTCTTTGGGGGCTTGTGTTCATTCACTTAAGATAGTTTTCTCTAATTCCATCCATTTTGCTACAAATGACATTATTTCATCTTTTAATTGCTGAGTAGTATTCTATTATGTATATGTACCATAATTTTTTATCTATTCTTCTGTTGATGAGCACTTTGGTTGATCTCATATCCTTGCTATTGTGAAAAGTGCTGCTTTGAACATGGAGATGCAGGTGTCTCTGTGGTATGATGACTTATCTCCCTTTAGGTATATTCACAATAGTGGTATAACTAGGTCATATGGTAGGTCTATTTTTAGTTTTTTGAGGTACCACCATATTTATTTCCAGAGTGGTTGAACCAATTTATAACTCCACCAACAGTGTAAGAGGGTTCCCTTTACTCCACAACCATGTCAGTGTTTGTTTTTGTTTTATTGATCTTGGCCATTCTTGGTGGAGTAAGGTGGAATCTCAGAGTTGTTTTGATTTGCATTTCCCTAATGGATAGGGATATTGAATATTTTTTCATGTGTTTCATTACCTTATGAGCTTCTTCATTTGAGAACTGTCTGTTCAGTTCTTTTGCCCACTAGTGTATTGGGTTATTTGTTTTCTCTGTAATTTCTTTCTTGAGTTCTTTATAAATACTGGAAAGTAGTCCTCTGTCCAATGTATAGGATGCAAAGATATTTTCTCATTCAGGGGGACTTGTTGTTGACTCTGTTGATTATTTCCTTTGCTGTACAGAAGCTTTTTAATTTCATGTAATCCCATTTATCTATTCTTGTGATTTCTTGAGCAATTGGAGCCCTATTAAGGAAATGCTTTCCTATGCCTATATGTTGGAGCATATTGTCTATCTTTTCTTCTAGTAATTTTAACATTTCTGGTTTTATGTTGGGGTCTTTTATCCATTTAGAGTTAACTCTTGTGCATATTGAGAGTTATGGGTTTGTTTTCATTTTTCTGCAAAGCGGATATCAAGTTTTCCAGCACTATTTATTGAAAAGGCTATCCTTTCTCCAATTCACTTGCTTTGCTCCTTTGTCAAAAATCAGGTGACTATAGATGCATTGATGTATCTCTGGGTTTTCTATTCTGTTCCACTCATCTTCAGGCCTATTTTTGTGCCAGTATCAAGATGGTTTTGCTACTACAGCCCTCTAGTGTAGATTAAAGTCAGGGATTGTGATGCCACCCACACTAATTTTGCACCTTAAGAGTGTTTTGGCTATATATGGTCTTTTGTGTTTCCATATGAATTTTTGGATCATTGTTTTTCTATTTCTGTAAAGTCAGTCATTGGAATTTTAATTGGAATTGCATTAAATCTATAGATTGCTTTTGATAGGATAGCTACCTTTACAATATTGATTCTCCCAGTCCATGAGTGGGGCTTGGATTTAGCTCAGTTGGTAGAGCGGTGCTCTGCAGTCTCTGAGGTCCTGAATTCAATTCCCAACCCCACAAAAATGGGACAAGGATGTGGCATTCCACTCCTGAGGCAATCCCGAAATGATCAGCCTTTGAAAACCCTATGAGAGTTGTTGTGAATCAGACATGACTTGACGGCACCTAACAACAACAACAATCCATGAGCAGGGGAGATCCTTCCATCTTTTAGTATCCTCTCTGATTTCTTTCTTTAATGTTTTGACATTTTCCTTTTAGAGATCTGCAGGGTCTTTGGTTAGACTGATTCCAAGGTATTTAATTTTTGGTGGGCTATCATGAAAGTGATTGTAGCTGTAATTTCCTTTTCTTCTTTCTTAGAGTTGGTGTAAAGCAAGGCTATTGATTTGTTAGTGTTAATTTTGTATCCTGCCACTTTGCTGAATGAGTTATTTAGCTCTACAAGTTTTCTAGAGGAGATTTTAGGGTCCTTTAGATACAATATCATGTCATCTGCAAATAAGAATAATTTGATCTCTTTTTTACCTATGTGTATCCCTTTGGTTTCTTTCTCTAGTCTGATTGCCCTGGTTATGACTTCAATTACAATGTTAAATAAGGTAGGAGAGAGTGGATATCCTTGTCTTATTCAGATCTTAGAGGAAGTGGTTTCAATTTTTCTCCATTTAATATAATGTTACCTGTAGGCCTGTCATAGATGGCCTTTATGATGTTGTTATTTTCCTGTTATGTCTATCTTCTCTAGGATTCTTATCATGAAACAGTTTTGCACTTTGTCAAGGGCCTTTTCAGTATCAACTGAGATGATCATATGATTTTTGTTTGCAAGCCTCTTGATATGTTGAACTATGTTAATTAATTTTTGTATGTTGAACCAGCCTTGCATCTGTGGAATAAATCCCACTTGGTCATGGTGAACAATCTTTTTAATATGTTGCTGAATTTGGTTTGCCAGGATTTTAAGAATTTTTGCATCTATGTTCATAAGGGAGATGGGTCTATAATTCTCTATCTTACATGTGTCCTTTCCTTGTTTAGGTATCAAGGTGATGGGAGCTTCATAGAAAGAGTTTGGAAGTGCTCCCTCCTTTTCTACTTTTTGAAATAATTTGAGGAAGACAAGCATTAATTCTTCTTTGAAAGTTTGCTAGAATTGTGCTGTGAACCCCCCAGGTCCTGGGCTCTTCTTTGTTAGGAGACTTTTTATTACCTTTTCTATTTCAGCATATGTAGTGTGTTTGTTTAGGTCACTTATGTCCTCCAGGGTTAATTTTGGTAAATGAGATGCATGAATAAATTTAACCATTTCTTCTATATTTTCATATTTTGGGTAATACAATCTCTCAAAGTATTCCCTGATGATTTTCTGTATTTCATTATAGTTGGTTGCTATGATCCCTTTTTCATTTCTAATTTTCGTGATGTTGGCTTTTCCTTTTTGCTTTTTGATGAGATTGGCCAGAGGAGTGTCTTTTTTATTAATCTTTTCAAAGAACCAGCTATTAGTCTTATTAGTTCTTTGAATTATCATTTTAGATTCTAATTGAGATACCTCTGCCCTAATCTTGATAATTTCTTTCTGAGTGCTCCTTTTGGGATTGATTTGTTGTTGGCTTTCTAGTGTCTTGAGATGTGTCATTAGGTAATTTATTTGGCTCTTCCCTACTTTATTGATGAAGGCACTCAATGCTATAAACTTCCCTCCTAGAACTACCTTTGCAATATCTCATATGTTTTGGTAGGATGTGTTTTCATCTTCATTTGATTGTGGGAATTTTTAAATTTCTGCTTCAATTTCTTCAATAATCCATTGATAATTGAGTAGCATATTATTTAGTCCCCATGAATTTGTAAAATTTCTGGAATTATTCTTGCTTTTGTGTTCCAATTTTATTCCATTGTGGTCTGATAAGGTACAGGGGATTATTTCTACCTTTTTGTGTTTATTGAGGGAATTCTTGCATACTAAAATATGATCTATCTTGGGGAAATTCCACATGAAGCTGAGAAGAATGTGTATTCCTCATTATATGCATGGAATATTCTGTAGATATCTGTGAGTTCCAGTTGGTCTAAGGTGCAGATTAAGCTCATCATTTCTTTGTTGATTTTCTGTTTTGATGACCTGTCTCTTAGTGAAAGTGGGTTATTGAAGTTTCCCATAATTATTGTGTCTAGACCAATGTAGTCCTTTATTTCCCATATAGATTGTTTTATGAAGATAGGTGCCCCTGTATTTGGAGAGTATATTTTAAGTAGTGTTGTTGGCTCTTGGTTGATTTTTCCTCTTAGTAATATGTAGTGTCCTTCTTTATCTCTTCTAAATAATTTTGGATTGAAGGTTAATCTATCTGGTATTAGTATTGTGACTACTGCTTCCCCCTCCCACTTGGTATATTTTTTTCCAGCCCTTAATTCTCAATCTATTTTAGTCTTTGTGGGTTAGGTGAGTCTCCTGAATGGCACATATCAAGGGTTTATGTTTTTCAACCAATTGGCCAGTCTATGTCTCTTAATTGGTGAGTTGAAACCATTTACATTAAGAGTAATTATTGAGAAGTGTTTATTGTTATGTATGTATCCAGTTGTTGCTTGTTGCTGGGTTTTGATTCATGCTTCCTTTATTGCTTTCTTCACTTCCTCTCATGTTAACTGTTCAATTCTTTGATCTTCTATGTTGTTGTTGTTGTTGTTAGGTGCCGTCAAGTCGGTATCCGACTCATAGCGACCCTCATAGGGTTTTCAATGGCTGAGTGCTTCGGGATTGCCTTGGGAGTGGATTGCCATGCCCTTCTCCCATTTTTGCGGTGCTGGGAATTGAACTCGGGTCCTCAGAGACTGCAGCGCAGCGCTCTACCCACTGAGCTAAATCCCAGCCCTGATCTTCTATGTAAGGCTGCCTTATCTCACCTGTATGTAGTAATGATTGAGGATCCTCTGTAATGCTGGTTGGTGGTTGCAAATCATTTGAATGTGCCAATATCATGGAATGTCTTATACTCCTCATCTATTTTCAAAGATAACTTTGTTGGGCATTGTATTCTTTGTTGGAAGTTGTTCTTTTTCAGAACATGAATTATATATATATATTATATATATATGAATATATATATGAATATATTCATATATATTCATATATATATAAAATTATATATAATATATAATATATATTCATATATTCATATATATTCATATATAATATATATATAACTCATGAATTATATATATATATATATATATATATATATTATATATATATATAATATATATGTATCCAGGCCTTTCTAGCTTTCAATACTGACGTGGAGAAGTCTGTAGTTATTTGAATGGGTTTGCCTTTAAATGTTAGTTGGGATTTTCCCCTAGCAGCTTTCAAAATTGTTTTTCTCATGTCCAGCATAAGCATTCATACAATAATATTTCATGGGGAGGATCTGTTTTGTTCTATTCTGGATGGGGTCCTGAATGTTCCGGTTGTGTAAGTATCCAGATCCTGGATTAGATCTGCAAAATTTTCCTTCAGGATGTCATAGAATAAATTCCCTAATCCTCTTGTTATCCTTTCTTTTCCTTCAGGGACACCCTAAATTCTCAGGTTTCATTTTGCATTCTGTCTGAGGCCTCTTGGAAATCTAGATTATATTGTTTCATCATTTTTTCTAACTGGGTTTGCATGTATTTAATATCTTGTGATGACTCCTCCAAATCTGACATTTGCTGTTCAGCCTCATCTGGTCTTGATGATGAGGATTCTGTTGCAGAGTTTAATTCATTCAGCTTGTCTTGCATCTCAAGGATTGCAGCTTGGTTTTTTTCTGAATGTTTCTAGCTGCAAGGAGAGTACAGATTCCAGATGAGATATATTTTACTCTAGAATTTCAAGGGTGCTGGTGGTGTTAACTTTAATATCTCTCAGCATATTAACAATTAGAATTCTGAGTTCTGATTCTGACATTTCTAGAAATTGGGATTGTTTAAAGTTGTCTGTTAAGAGGCTTTGGTCGAAGGGCTCTTCATATCCAGCATGTCCTTTCATGTTTTCTGCATTCTTTTATTGAGGCTTGCCTATCATTTGTTCTAGAAGTTGGGTTCCTCCTCCTCAGAATACGAAGAATCTCCCTCTGACAATTTTTTGAGGTTGGATGGTGATGGGACTCTGGTGCTTTTCTCTCACCACTGTGTCCTGCTCTCACATTGAAAACTGGCAGGTCTGGGGATAAGGGGTTCCTGGGCAGCAACCCTCCAGCAGGTGATGTTGGTGGAAAGTCTACATCAGTTTTTTGGGCTGGCCTAAGTTTCAGGATGCTCTTGGTGACCTGCCATGTTGAGTACTCCACCTATGCCATGCTAGAAAAAAAGCAGCCTGTGCCCTGCCTCCACTTCAAGACCTCTGGCTCCCCCACAGATCTTGCACAACAGAGTTCACTCCAAATGGCAACAGCAGTTGATGGCCAGCCAGATCCCTATGCCCAGATCACTGCACTCTTGTGTGACCCCAGCCCTGTTGCATTTGCTTGCGGATTCCCTGCTGCAATGGGCACAGTAGAGTTATGTTATCCCCAATAAATCCAGGGCTTGCAGTCCTGTGTGGGACTTATGTCACCTGCTGTTTGATTCCAGCTGTGTAGCTAGGATCTCCACAATGGGAGAATGGCAACTTCCCTGGCTGCCTGATGCACTGAGGGTCTGGGTGCCCCCTGACCTTTCCTGGGTCTTGAGTCCTGCCTCACTTGCTCACCAATCCTCCTCTTCACTGTGCAAGATGGTATCGTGTTGCCCCTAGTGAATCTGGGGCCTGTGCTCCCTTGTGGGTCTTGCTTCACCCTGTTTTGCTGTGGCAAACTGCGTGTCTAAGGGCTCTGCGTCAGAGGAATGAAGGCTATACTGGCGTGCCTGCTGCCCTGAGGGTCTTTGGGACCCTGTCCTTTTGTGGGTCTCAAGCCCTGCCTGGTTTCACTTGCCAATCCCACTCTGCAGTGGGCAGGATGATATTGTGTAGCCCCCAGTGAATCTGGGGTTTATGTTCCCATTTGGGACTCATGTACCCCCTCTTTTTTGTTGTTGTGTGCTGCGCTGCAAGGCCCTCTGTGGCTGGGGGATGGTGGCTGCACTGGCGCACCTGCCATGCTGAGGGTCTGGGTGCCCCCTGTCCTTTCATGGGTCTCAAAGCCTGCCTTGCTCACTCATGATAACCTTCTGCACTGGGTGGGATGATATCATGCTGTCCCCAGTGAATCAGGGGCCTATACTCGGACGTGGGTCTTGCTTCACCCTATTTTGCACTATTGCACACTGAGTAGCTAGGGGCTCTGCAGCAGGAGAATGGCGGCTGTTCAGGCCACTCACTTGGAATCTGGGCACCCTGTGTCCTATTCTATTGTCTATAGCTCTGCTGCACTGGCTCACCACTACCACACTGCTGTGGGTGGGATGATATCATGCAACCCCCAGTGGGTCTGTGACCCACACTCCCATGTGGAATCTGTGCCCCACCGTTCTCCTATCTCAGGACTCACAGCCAGGACCTCCACATCAGGGGAATGGTGGGTGGTGCAGCTGGGACTGCACCTGGTGTCCAATACTCACTTACCAGTTGCTCCCCTTGGGAAGCGCTCTCTGCATCTTATGGCAGGATGTTGACATGTTGCCAGAACTGTACTCCTCAGGTGATCCGAGCTCCACATGCCTGCATGGAATTTTCCCCTGGGCTGTAGGATCTCTGTGCTATGTGGTCCTGGGGATGGGGGTTGTCCATGGCCATTTCTCTAATTCTTCTCTACTTTTGGTTTTTGATCTTGTCAACCTCTGGAGTCTCTTCACCCTTTGGGCAATCCACCTGTTGCCAAAGGAATTGTTAGTGGGTTTTCTGGTGTACCAGTTCTGTGTAGCTGATGATATTCTCTTCCCACTGGAGCAGGTCTCCACATTTCTGCACTCTCACTGACCTGCCACCCTGATTCTTTCTCCCCTTTCAAGAATTCCTCCACTGTTAGCAATATTTACCTATCCTTGTGGATTTATTAAATGTATACCCCTAGCTCTTATCGAACTTATTTCTTGGTCTGGCTGATCAACATGAGTTCTAAGCCCTTATTTAGGCTCTCCTGTCTCGCTGTGACTCATGGTGGGTGTTATCTGTCCACCGTCTTAGCCACTTTCTGTGCTGTTTCCATTTATCTCTAACTCTATTAATTTGTGTCTTCTCTGTCTTAGTTTGGGAGAGGTATGTCAATGATATTTATCCTTTCAAAGAAATAAATCTTTGTTTCTTTGATCTTCTATATTGTACTTTAGGTTCCATTTCATTAATTTCAGTTCTGATCTTTATTATTTCTTTCCTTCTACTAATTTTGGATTTGGAATGTTAGATTATTTATTTAAGAACTGAGTTTTTAATAATGGTGTTTATAGCTATAAATTCCCTTCATAGAAATACTTTCTTTGTGTCCTTCAGGTTTGGTATGTTATGTTTTTATTTTCATTTGATTCTAGAAATTTTCTAATTCCCTGTTTGATTTCTTCAACGACAATTGATCATTTAATAATGTACTATTCAATCTTCCCCTATTGTCTGTCAATTTATCTTACAGTGGAGGCTCACATGTTACTGTGAGACTGATAGCTATGCCACCAGTATTTCAGAAATCAGCAGGATCACTCATAGTGGACAGGTTTCAGCTGAGGTTTCAGACTAATACGGACTACAAAGAAGGACATAGCATTCTGCTCCCAAAACAATTAGCCATTGAAAGCTCCATGAATAACAGAGGAACACTGTCAGATACTGTGCTAGAAAATGAGTGCCCCAGGCTAGGAGGCACTCAAAAGAAGATTGGGAATGAGTTGCCTCCTAACAGTAGAGTTGATGTTAATGATAGGAATGGAATAAAGCCCCTGGGATCTCCAATTGCCAATGTAGAACTACCCAAAATGAGAGGAAACAACTGTAAACATCCATTAATAATTGGAACATGGAATGTATGTAGTTGAATCTAAGAAAATTAGAAATAAATGAAAGTAAAATGGAGCAGGAAAACATCAATATTATAGGCATCAGTGAGCTAAAATGAACTGGTATTGGACATTTTGTGTCAGATAATCATATGGTGTGGTACTGGGGTTTACCTCAGTTGGTAAAATGCAGACATGTACTCTCTGAGGCCCTGAGTTCCATCCCTAGCACCACAAAAATGGGAGAAGGACTTGGCATCCCACTCTCAAAAGGATCCTGAAACAATATGCCATTGAAAACCCTATGAATAGCATAGAAGCACTGACATAGTGTGAGGCATTGTACAGTGTTGGAGAGTATTTCCTTCCATTGTACATAAGGTGACAAGTGTCATACCTGACACAATGGCACCTAACAACAAGAGCAGCAATCATATGGTCTACTATGCCAGGAATGACAACTTAAAGAGAAATGGGGTTGCATTAATCATCAAAGAAGGCATCACAAGATTTGTCCTGAAGGTCAATGCTGTCAGTGATAGAATAATATCCATACACCTACAAAGAAGGCCAGTTAATATGACTGTTATTCAAATTTATACACCCACCACTAAAGCCACAAATGAAAAAGTGAATATTTTTACCAACTTCTGCAGCCTAAAGTTGATTGAACATACTATCAGGATGTACTAATAATTACTGGTGATTGGAATGCAAAAGTTAGAAACAAAGAAGGCACAGTATTTGGAAAATGTAGTCTTGGTGACAGAAATGATGCTGGAGATTGCATGATAGAATTGTGTCAGACCAATGACTTTCTCATTGAAAGAAAATTTTTTATCACCAACATAAACAGTGGCTATACACATGGAATTCACCAGATGGTACATACAGGAACCAAATTCTACATTGATGGAAAGACACAATTGAAAAGTTTAATATCAAAAGTCAGAACAAGACTAGCTGTTGGATTGTAAATCAGATTCTCAACTGCTCATGTGCAGGTTCAAACTGAAACTGAAGAAAAGTGTACAAGATCTAAGGTACAACTTGAGTATATCCCACCTGAGTTCAGAGATAATCTCAAGAACAGATTTGATGTGTTGGACAATAATGATTAAAGAACAGAGGAGTTGTGTCATGACATCAAAGACATCATTCATGAGGAAAGAAAAACATTAGTTAAAAGATAGGAAAAAAGGAAAGACCAAATTCCATGTCAAAAGAGACTCTAAAACTTGCCCTTGAATGTCAAACAGCTAAAGTAAAAGGAAGACATGACAAAGTTAAAGAATTAAACAAAAGATATCAAAGGACAGCTCAAGAAGACAAAATCAAATATTATACTGATATGAGTAAAGATCTAGAGATAGAAAACCAAAATGTAAGAATACACTCTGTTTTTCTCAAGTTTAATGAATTGAAGAATATATTCAGGGGGGATTTCCAGCAAGATGGCGAACAGATAGCACGTACCTTCTGTCCCAGAGTAAAGGGAAGCCTCAATTAGGGGTTTAGAGCTCACATTGAATAGATAGAAACAATGATAGTTTAGATTGGGAGATAGAGAATGAGACTGGATGAACACTGAAATTGAGCATTTGGCTTCGGAGGAGCTACAGAGAGGTCAGTAGCAGAACCACCATCCCACCATTTCGCCATCATGCAGACAGTGGGATAGAATCCCAGAGACTCAGAGGGGACTTCCCACACACACCCACGGGAGCCAGACCCAACATGGAGTGCAACCTTGACATCACACTGTCACCCTGCCCACGGGACACAAACTACAAGTTTCGGGTGAGTCAGTTTAAGGTGGCACATGGAATCGCCATCTTTAGTGGCATACGTCCTGCAGCCTGAGATGCTGGGCTGTGGTAGGTCCCTCACGCGAGAAAATAGGGATCAGATCCATGAGAGTAGATACTCAAGGGTACAGGGAGTAATTGTGGAGGGAACTGGGAAACCGGTGCCAGCGGTACATGTCCAGAGCTGAAATGCGGCTCCCTCCCTCCTGTTGTGGTGGAACAGTGGTGCAGACACAATCTCCACAGACATACAGGCAAACATACACCTGGATCTGAGACACAACACAGGGGATCCCAAGTCATCCCACTGCACTGTGGAGAAAGGTGGGGTCTGCAGAGGCGGCTGAACCCCACGCAGACAGAGTGCTCCTTTTTGGCAGAGCCTTGCGGGACAGTCAGACACAATAAGAGCAGTTTCGAGTGCAATCACCATGCATGGACAGACCTGCTACAGATTCCCTCCTGGGGGCTGGATATCATCCCGCCCACAAGAGGATTTGGTCCTCCCAAGTGGTCTCCCAAGTGGGTGGAAAGCCCTGCAATAAAAAAATCCATGATAACAGCCATATTCCCTCCATGCTATAGGCTTTGGGCCAGAAATCTCTGATTTGGGGAATTGGCGCCCAAAGTACATGGGACAGGGAGAACTCCAGGGAGGACCCCACAGGTACCACTACCTCTCAAACAATACAATAGGCACAGAATATTTCATGGAACCATCTCTTTGGGCATTCAGTGTCCCACTTAAAACCAAGACATTGTGGGGCAATCCACCCTTTACTACTTAATCGGCAAAACCTCCGTAGACTAAGACAGACTGCTCCTGCAGATTGTGTGAAAACACTGCCATCCTGAGTTCTGGAGGGAGCACTATTCGTGCAGTATCAACTTCACCCAGTGGAACTGGGTGTCCACAGTGCAGATTCCACCTGCAAGAACATACAAGGGTTGTTTGTTTGGTTTTTTTTTCTTTTTCTTTTTGTATGGGGATTTGAATCCAGGGTCTTGCGCCTGCTTGCTTTGTAGGTGCTGGACCACCGTGCTGCACCCCCAGCCCATATTTTTTACTTTTTGAGACCGGGTCTCGCAGGCTGCCTGTGATCTCTGGCTTGTGGTTCTCCTGCCTCTATCCCCCAAGCCACTGGGATTGCAGGCGTACACCACCACACCTGACTACAAGCGATTTTATATGTGGGTGGGAGCATGTATGCGTGAGGTTTTTTTTTTTTCATTTCAATTTTCTTCCTTTCTTCTTTTACTCTCTTCCCTTTTTCTATTCTCCTTCTCTTTTCCTTAAGCTACATATATGTCTTTGTTTTAATTATTTTACCCTTAAGTCTTAAACTTAATTATAATGTTGACAGTTATTTTTATTAGCCTCTGTCCTCTATCTCCTCTTTCCCCCTCTTCTGTTACCAGATCCCCCCCCCTTCTTACCCTACAAAAGAGAAACAAAATCTATCGCCTCTCTAGCCCTTAGCCCCTTTGGAGTTGGGCTGGTGGACTAAAGAGAGAACCACACAGACCAAAAAGCCAAGAATATACCCAGCTTATAAGCTTAAATAAGCACCAGAGATTCAGCAACACAGAACCTCAAAGGAATAACAGAGGGAGAAGTTCTGCGCACTCAGGAGAGACGAATTCTACTTCCCAGAACATATTATGGGCAAACAAAGTAAACCATCAAAAAACACAAAGGGGCAGGATGGATCTGAAGGCCCCACAGAGAAAAGCCCCCGAAAAAATAACTCTAAGGACTCTCAATTCTTAGAGATCTCTGATTTGGAATTCAGAGTCATGATTATAAACATGCTAAGAGAAATTAAAACGAATACTACAAGCACCCTGGAAATCCTTGAAAAGAAGATATCTCACTTGGAATCCATTCTATCATCCCAGTTAGAAATGATAAGGAAAAACCAAGCAACTCTCCTTGAAACTCAATCCAAGTTAAGTGAATTGAACTCGGCTAAGAATCCTTTTCATCGAGACTGGATGAATCTGAGCTGAGGATTTCTGATTCTGAAGATGCCATAAATGAACTTAAACACAAACAGTCAGAAATGGAATCAATGATAAAAGTATTTTAAAAAGATTTCCAGGAGAACTCACATAGAATGAAAAAACGAAACTTAAGAATTCAGGGCATCCCTGAAGGAGAAGAAAGATCCCCTGGAGGCCTTCAAAATCTAGTAAAGGATATCCTCAAGGAAAAGTTCCCAAAGATAGTATAGGAAATGGATTTATACACCACTGAGATAGTCAAGACTCCTTTGAAAGCTGACTTAAGTAGATCATCCTTCAGACACATCATCACTTGCATGTTGTCATTAGAGACCAGGGAAGCTATCCTGCAAGCAGCAAGACAGAAACCCCTTATTACTTATAAAGCAAAACCTATTAAAATTACTGCAGACTTCTCCATATCAACATTGAAAGCTAAAAAGGAATTGACACAGGTGATTCAAATCCTAAAAAAAAAAAAAAAAAAAATCGCCAGCCAAGACTAATATATCCAGCAAAATTATCTTTGATAATAGATGAGGAGTATAAGACATTTAATGACATTGATGATTTTAAACAATATGCAACCACAAAACCAGCATTGGAGAGGATTGTAAATCAACTACCACATCCAGGAGAGTTAAGACAACCCTATAAAGGAAAACAAAGAACTGGTTAGCTGAAATTAGTGCAACCCAAGAAAGGACCAAAGCAAACAGGATCCATAAATCAGTAACAGGTAATGATTGGGTATATAACAATGAATGCTACTCAATAATCACTATTAACGTAAATGGTTTTAACTCCCCAACTAAGAGAGAGAGACTGGCTAATTGGATGAAAAAACACAAACCATCAATATGTGGTATTCAAAAAACTCATCTAACTCACAAAGACTGGAATAAACTGAGAGTTAAGGGCTGGAAAAAATGTATACCTAGGAGGGGGGAAGAAAAGAAAGCAGGTGTTGTAATACTAATTTCAGATAGATTAAATTTCATTCCAAAACTAATTAGAAGAGACAAATGAGGGCATTACATTTTAATACAAGGAACAATTGATAAAGAATCAATAACGCTCCTTAATATTTATGCCCCAAACATAGGGGCACCTAGCTTTATAAGACAAACTTTATGGAATATAAAGAACTTTTTTGGACCAGAATCAATAATAATGGGAGACTTCAATACCCCACTTTTATCAAGAGAAAGGTCATCAAAATGAAAAATCAACAGAGAAACGTCAAATCTCATCTCACCCTAAACCAGTTGGATCTCACAGATATATACAGAATATTTCATCCACATGATGAGGAATACACATTCTTTTCAGCTCAACATGGAACGTTTTCTAAGATAGATCATATTCTAGTCCATAAGAATTCCCTCAACAAATACAAAAAGTAGAAATTATTCCCTGTTCGTTATCAGATCACAATGGGATAAAATTGGAGCTCAAGAGCAAGAATAATTCCAGAAACATTACAAACTCATGGAGACTGAATAATACACTGCTGAATGACCCATGGATTGTTGATGAAATCAAATTGGAATTTAAAAAATTCCTACAATCAAATGATGATGAAAGCACATTATACCAAAACATATGGGATACAGCAAAGGCAGTCTTAAGACGGAAGTTTATAGCATTAAGTGCCTTCATCAATAAAATAAAGAAGAGCCAAATAAATGACCTAAAGATGCATCTTAAGACACTAGAAAACCAACAAAAAATCAAGCCTAAAAGGAACTCCCAAAAGGAAATTACAAAAATAAAGGTTGAAATATCTCACTTAAAATCCAAAGAGATAATTCAAAAAATTAATAAGACTAAGAGCTGGTTCTTTGAAAAGATTAATAAAATAGACACCCCTCTGGCTAACCTCATCAAAAAGAAAATGGAAAAATCCAACATAGTACAGATTATGAAAGACAAGGGCCCATAACCACTGACTCCAATGAAATACAGAAAATTGTCAGGGATTACTATGAGAGATTGTATTCCCAAAAATATGAAAATGCAAAAGAAATAGACAAATTTATTTACACGTATGGCCTACCAAACCTAAACTCAGAAGACATAAGTGACTTAAATAGCCCATTACATATACAGAAATAGAAAAGGTAATTAAAAGTCTCCCAACAAAGAAGAGCCAAGGTCCTGATGGATTCACAGCAGAATTTTACCAAACTTTTAAAAAAGATATGATAACTGTCTTCCTCAAATTATCCCAGAAAAATAGAAAAGGATAGAACACTCCCAAATTCATTCTATGAAGCTACCATCACCCTGATACCTAAACCAGGAAAAAATTCAGCTAAGATAGAGAATTATAGACCCGTCACCCTTATGAATCTACATGCAAAAATATTTAATAAAATTCTGGCAAACAGAATCCAGCAGCATATAAAAAAGATTATCCACCATGACCAAGTGGGATTTATACCACAGATGCAAGGCTGGCTTAACATATGGAAATCAATTAATGTAATCCAGCATATTAAGAAACTGGCAAACAAAAACCACATGACCATCTCAATGGATGCTGAAAAGGCCTTAGACAAAGTTCAACACCTTTTCATGACAAAAACACTGGAGAAGATAGGTATAACAGGCAAATACCTTAATTTCATAAAAGCCATTTATGACAAACCTACAGCCAACATTATATTAAATGGAGAAAAACTGAAACCATTTGCTCTTAGATCTGGAACAAGACAAGGATGTCCT